>JAOXYD010231741.1:0-17921 GCA_028565735.1 Pinacopodium congolense
AATGGATTCTTCTTGAAACATACCTAACTTTAGGATTAACATCATAAACTCAAACCATTAGTGATTAAGCATGTTTTTTTATCATTAAAACCAAGATTGGAACCTCCCTTGGTTCAACACTTCTGTTGTTCCTCCTCCTTCAGTTTTTGATGATCAGATGCTCTTGTTTTAACGTCTTGAGCGACACATTCTACGGGTTGAGGCCAAGGTTGATTTGTCCATGACACGAGTGGATGTTGCTATAGATCACATTGGTATCGCTTAGAGTCAACTTAGTGTTTTATGGAATTATGTTCAAGAGAATTTTCCACCTCATAGTTAGCTTTCTTAGATAAGACCTTTTTGTTCCTAGGCTAGTTCTTTTGTTAGAATTGGACTTTTTTTTTTAGATGGCCCTTGATACTCTCTTTTGATGTATTTACTTTCGTTGCTTTAGTTATATTGATGTATATGCTCCCTTTTGGATACATTCTTGAGTTATGTATATTGGAGCATTCTTCTGGTGTATCCTTTATGTGCTTCTTTATTTTTAATTCTTTTTTGTAATTTATTCCTTCAAGATCAATGCCCCATTTTACTTCAATGGATCATCTAATCGTCTCATTTTTTTAGTGCTATTTATTCCTTTTTCTCTACCACTTATTACTTTCTGTTATTATATACTTTATAAACATTGGGGACCAATGTTTACTTTAAGTATAGGGGAGGAATTCATGTCTTTTATGCTTTAGTTATCTTTTAGCAATTCATTTAATCATCTCTTTCAAAGTAATATATAATTTGTGGAAATTTTTTTCGATTCTCTGCTTAATCATTAACCAATTTTCTTCTTGACTTTAATTCTTTTGACAATTTAAGAGGTTATCCTATTAATTTTGATAGTTGATGATCAATTGATTTCAATTGATTTCATGATTTGGATAATTAATTCCTTATAATCATTATGATATTCCATTGTTAAATTGAATAGTTTCTAAGAAAATTGTTACATCTTTTATGCATTTACACCATCCTTGTTTAAAAATCAAAGTAAATTGTAAAAGAAAGTGTGAAAAAAAAAAAGAAAAGTGCTTAAAAGTTAAAAAGTTAGCAATGTTTTAATTCACTCCACTGGCTGCAAACCAATTTGTTGAAGTTTATGAGTAGTGTTAGTAGCCAGTTGATGTGAGGTAATTTAATTAAAGTACCGGGGATGTTTACGACAAAATGTTCATATTTGAGTAATGAGATTAAATAACCTCTCAACCAAGTCAAGCTCACAATCATTTATTTAATGTCTAATATTTAATTGAGGAAGGATTTGGATTTACTTAAGATGATGATACTTTTAGCTTGGTTCATATTCATTTTACAATTGAAATGGAATTATGAAAGTAGTATAAAATAGAAGAAGCATGAAATGATTTGATCTCTTTTGTGACTTGATTTGATAAATTATATGTATAACCTCTTACTTGGTCATACTGAATGAAGGGTTGGGGAAATTTGTTCAATGATGTTGATGGATGAATTGAATTAAGTTTCCTATGTAAATTAGTTTGAAATTAATGATTGAATGATTTGCTTGAAGAAAACTAAAAACTAAGTATGGGGGGATTAATAGACTTTAAATTCATTGCATATTTATATCTATTTCATGCCAATTTTATATACAATTGCTTCTAATTAGTGTTTAAGAGTTGAATTTTATGTTTAAATGTTTAACAATGCAGATGGAAGCCAATTCTTTAAGAAAATCCAAGAAAAATCATAAAAGAATATAATTTTTGGACTAAAATAATGGTACCATTCAACTGCCATTGTACGCAATAGGCCACTGTTTTACTCCCGAAGCACAGGACTTGAACAGTGGCTTTATGGCCTGCTGTTGTACTCCTTTGAAGCGTCGTTATAGCATCTATCAATAGAATTATAGCTGGAACTCCTACCCCATTGGCTGCAATTTGTCCAAGTTGATTATCACTTGTAGTAGACATATATATTGAGCTTTAAAAGCCAAAAACAACATATTAGCACAGAGAAAACACGAAATTAAAAGAGAAAATCAAATTGTTCATATTCTAGGTTGTTTTCTCTTGTTCTTCACCATTTTTAGCTTGTTTTGCATATCTAAAGTTGTATTTGGGTCTTGTTAAAACTCATACATATGATGCAAGCTTGTAAATGTGTTTAGAGCCTGTTTGTGGTGCACTCTAACCTGTTTCCATATATTAATTCCATATTTTATTATTATTTGTTTAAGAACATGTTGAATACTTGGAGAATGATTTATTTCTTACTTCAAATGAGTGGCTGAATCTATTTTTGGTTGGGAAATATCTCTAAAATGATTAAACATGTGCTGAATATGATTCTAAGCATGATTAGGAGTTATTCTTTGCTTATTAATGAGATTAATGCTTGTTTTACACTAAACATGCAAGATAAAGTTAAGAAATAAGTTTAGATCTAAGAAATCTACTTAATTTATTGAAGAAATCTTTAAATAACCTGATTTAAGTCATTGAATAACCAAACTTTGATTTATCTTAAGGGTCATAATCTGAAAATTAGAATTTTTGGATTAAGCTTATTAATTTTAAAACCTAATATTTAAGATTGTGACATGACCAATCTCCATCTTAAGTATTTAGAGATTAAGCTTTGTCTTAATCATAGCATTGCTTAGATTAAGTGAAGTGATCCTAGAACAAGTCTCCTAATCCGCTTTAATCCATTTTGATCATTAAAGAGCATTTCCTAACCTATTTTATCTAATTATATAAGACCTTTTATCAACTAAGTTATTATGCATAAATTGGTAATTTTAAGTTAATTAGTAATCTTAGTTCTTGTTTCCAATTACATTTGAGTCTCTAGATAATTGTAATCTAAATTGGGCCTAGTACTTGCAATTTAGCTTAGATCTCCATAGGAACGATACTTGGATCTCAAATACTTTCATCTATTACTTGTGACTATTGCACTTGCCATCAGTGTTGGTTTTAAATTCAATTTGAGAAATTTGTGCTTAAAGAACATAAATTGTGAGTTATTTTGAGTTAATTGTCCTTAATAGAAAACCAACCAACACTTGACAGGCCTGTGAAAAAAGATGGTAGCCCTGTGAAATGTCGGTGTACATTTAATACTACAATTGGGTATGAAAAAAAGGATGAGCTCGTCAAAAGCTATCAAACAATAAATTCCTAACTACCTAAACTATGCAGTAATGGTGAGCTAGGGTTGAACCATAGAGAGTTGGGATGCAAATACTATTTCAATTGTTGCAAGAAAAAGAAAAGAAAACACCCTGAAGATATGAAAGCGAAATGAGTTAAGATGCAATGAACACAAACAACGAGACAAACACAAAGCCGATTTAGATAAGACTAATAACAATAGCTAAGAAGTAGGTTGAAGATATCTTTAGGATTTCGGGATGATAATTGATCCTTGATTCTAAATAAGAGGTGCATTAGTCATGGTATTAGCCTATAGGTACGAACAAGCTCTCAAGCCCTCAGTTCTTTTAAATTAGACAAATTTAACAAGCTCTATAAATGCCCATATTCCCATCTATAACCTAGAACAAGTTTTCTAGATTTAATAGCGAAGATGCCGTAAGTACTAAGGAACGACTAACTTAGGTCACCTACTCATAAGCTTGGAAGGTGTAATCTAAAGGTATGGGACCCTAGGTTAGTTGATTAAGTATCCTAATATATTCAACTAACCTATTGCTACTTTCTGGAATCGCTATGGACTATTATGTATCACACGCTCAACCTTAACTTTTAAATTAGGAAATTACTTGAAGAGTGATCAAGCCTAGAGATAACTCCTAATTCATGACATTTAACCTAAGTTCCAAACCAACCTAGACAACCAAGCACCAAATTAAGCATAAATTGAAGTCCATTCTCATAATTTTCATCCTTTCATCCTTCTAATATCTCCAAACCCCAAAAGAACTAGTCAAACATGATTAGGCTACCTAAAACAAAGATTAAATGAACATAAATCATACTTAACTAATTAAAACAAAAGCTATAAATTTAATAATTAAACTAAGAAATCAAATTCAACACTTTATCTAATGAAAACTTAAGTTACTTCAATTAATAAGCAATTATCTAATTAACTAAGACCTAATTTAACTTTTTTTAAAATTTCAGATTTAAAAATTAAATAAAAACTGAAATTTAAATGAATTAAAACTTAAGAACATGTATAGAAACTAACTACTAAACATAGGTGAATCAAACATTCTATGATATTTAAAACTCCATAAATAACTTAATACTTGATCAAAATAAATCTAAAATATTATCATTCAATGTGTGAAAATAAAACAACATTCAAATAAATTCTAAATGAAACACATGGTTTATCAAAACATAACTCACGACTAAACACAACTTAACACACGTCCACGCAAAGTAAAACCAAAGCAATGAAATTCGAACATAGCCACCGAAACTAATAGAAATTAAAAACCAAAGAAACCACAATTCTAAATGAATTAACTCTGAGCTCAGCCATGAATCAACATCTATAGCAGAGCTTCAATGCCCAGTGAAGAAGAAGACAAAAACTACCCAACATGGAAGAGCTCCTCACGTTCATGGTCTAGCCAAGCTCCATCTTCTCTCCTCTTTAATTCCTTTGTTTTGTGTTTTGTTCTTGTCCATCCCTCAACTCCTTGAGCCAAGCCTCTACTAAAGCTTTATGGTCAATGATTGAGAAGAGGACGAAAACCACCCACCATAGATGACTCTCCACTCCAAAACTCACCAAGTTCACAATCTCCCTCACCTTTGTCTAGCCGTCCACACCAAGTCTCTCTTGGTTTTTCATCCATGTTTTTATGCAACTGCGAACCCTCTCTTATCCTCGTCCCCTCTAGGTATTTTTTTAATTAAAAACCCATGCATATCATGCCAAATGCTGCTATTTTGTGTTGGGACGTATGAGATGATCAAGTGTCATCTGTCTCAGAGTTAAATGCCGTGTTGGAGCTTTTTCCTCTATACCAACATTTGTGCTCTTGATTCAAATGTAAGACTCCTCTTCAATGCTTCCAATCACTTATAATCTTCTTCTTTTCTATATAAATTTGTGTCTAATAATTAAATTTTTATCAAAACATAATATAAACACAGTATAAGAATTTATGAACTAAAATAAAGTATAATTTATACTGAAATACATATAAAAATATCATATAATTCAACCCTTATCAAAGCCTCTATTGGAAATCCTTGATAAAAACCTATTTTTTATGGTGTTTTTTTATGTCTTTTCTTTGGTTTTAATTTATTTTTAGTATGTGCAAATTCCTTTTGTTTTAAGTTTCTTGATTATGTGTGATGTTATTTGTTTTTCTTTTATGTTTTTTTTTTAGGTTTAGTGTGTTTCTTTTTTTTCCTTTTTATGTTTCAATTTAAATTTAATTTAATATGTTAGTTACATATTTTTAAAGTTTAAGTCTTCCTTTTCAATTAAGTCTTTTATTTAAGTGAGTTTGGTCTCATTTGGTTTAATGTTACCATGTTTTCAGTGTTTTGGCTTTGACCATATTTAATTTTTTTGTTTAATCTTTCTAGAATTGTTTGAACTTGATTTTGGATTAAATTGATGAAGTTTTATGTGATTTTTCTCCCTTAGAAGTGTTTTCTACAAACGTCAATGATAGGACTTAAAAAATGGGGTTTAACCCCTCTAAACCGTCATTTTACTCTTTCTGAAGACCTAAATGATAGGATTTAAATGGTGATGTTTAATTCCCCAGCACTTGTCATTTAACCCTGCATTTCATTCAAAAAATAACTAGCTTCATGTTCTTCTTCTCCTTCCTCTTCCTATGTTCTCCTTCAACAACTCGCCCCATTTTCCTTCGAACCTCAATTTCTTGCTCATTTCTTGTGGAAATTCAGCATTCTTAGTAACAATTTGTCTCATTTTTCATTCTGTAGACATTTCTAGCTTTTAATAGCTCAAAAACTCCAAAAATTGCACAAAAATTCTATCAAAACCCTTTAGAGTCACTGTTTATAGACGCAAGTAAAATTTTCGATTTTTCTTTCATTTTAGGCCTCCATTTGTCTAGATTATGGTACCGTTGTGTTAGAAATTCCATTAGATTTCTAATAATACGAATTTTATGCCTAATTTAATCATCAAAATTCCAAGAATATTTTGATCAATGGAATATTTCGACAATCCAAGAAAATTCGTAGTGTGTTCTGATTCTTTTTAGTGTGTTTATTGAACAGCCTTCAATTAGATGGCATCTAGGCACTCTTCCAGAGTAACCTTCATTCGATAGTTCTCGCTTCACTTCTCACGAGAATTATGATTGGTTTTAGGATCAACATTCCAATGAAGTTATTGTCAAGCGAGAAGCAGAGCTTAATATGGACACTGAGTTCTATGTTTCGCCTCTTTTTTAAGACTTTTTATGGCTCCTAGTTTTGACACTTGTGTGGCCTTACTATTCAATTTTGTTCAAGGAGCTCTTCGCCAATATCGAAGAAAAGGACAACTTAGACTTACTTGATATTCATTCGATGGTTAGAGGTACCCCATTTATCCTCACTCGTTCATTCTTGTATTCTTTCTTAGGGGTTCCTGATAAGGGGGTATATATGTAGTGAAGTTGGATAAATTTTGAGGAGATATTGTTACTTTCGATCCCTTTTCAATTTTAGAGCTAAAAATTTGCTTATTTGATTAGCCCTCCTACAAAGAGAGGTCACACTACTTTTCAATTATGTATTTTGGATCAGATATTTGTAGCCTTATTTAGTGATAATGTGATTCTGAGGCTAGCTGGCTAAATGAAATTAGGTTTAATGACACCTCTCTTTTTATCTAAGCTACTTCATGGTTTATGAGCCATTGAGGGTCTTCCTTTGGCAGGATTTTTAATTCAGAACATGTGTAATGTAGTTAGATTCACTCGCTAGACCAAGAACTTCTATTTTTCATGCTTGATCATATGGATATTTGAGGTAGTAGGTGTTTCTTCTTATGGAAAAGTGGTGGTTCATTCCACCAGCTCCATTTCTTACTCCATATGAAGTTATGGTCCTATTATCGTGTTTAGGGAGTAGAGGAACACTATCTTTAGGCTCTTATAAGTGGGACAGCGGGTTAATGATGTTGATCCTCCAACACCTATGCCTAAGTCATCTCCTGAGGAAGGTATTGGGGAGGCTTCCTCTAAGACCATTCCTAGTATATATACACCTCCACCAACAAATGATCATATTTCTAACTATGTCTCGCCTTCTAGACCACACTCTATTAATTTAATGTTTGTTATTTTAAGGATAGAGACTTATATGGAGAGAAATTTAGCTACTATTATGTCTTGGATTGATAGGTTGGAGAAGAGGATGTATGATATAACTCAATGACTAGAGACGATAGAGGCACTTCAGCAAATGGATGGTCCTACTCTTAGTGCTTAGTTATTTCTGCTTTCACATTTTGTTCATATACATGTGTCTTTGTTCTTTATTTTCAATTTTTACTTTCAGTTGTATTTTGGCTACTTATTATTTTAAATTCTTTTGATGTATATTCAACCATGATGTACTTTGATGCTATTCATATATGTATGAAGTATGTTTTTATCATTACTGTCTTCTTGTGCTTTCATTATCTATTTATCCTTTCCAGTTGATGCAAGCAATGACCCAATTTCAATGTTCACTTTGACGAAACATTAAACAATCTTATTCTTCTTATCTGGGTGCTTTCCTCCCTTTATCTCTCATTTTCTAGTTTATTTCTAGTTTTCTGAATATTGGGGTCCAATGTTTAAAGTATGGGGGAGGGCTAGTATGATTTAGGTTGTTATCACACTAATACTTATCTTGTCCCACAGTTTATCATTTTATCATTTTTTTTAAGATAATCTATAATTTATGAAAAAAAATGTTTCATCTTTGATGCACATCATTGATATTTTTCCTTTTGATTTCAATTGTTTTTATGATTTAAAATGTTACATTTTTAATTAATCATGTTCATTAACATTTGATATAGATTATTTCATATTTTGAATAATGGAAATTTGATGATCATTGTGATTTTCTAAATATAAAATGTATATTTTGAAAGTGATTTGGAAATTTTTTTAAAACATTTTATTATCTTGTTCTAATAAAAAAATTAATCAAAATTGAATCAAAAAGAAAATGAAAATAAATTTGTTTAAAAGTAAAAAAGTAGCGAAATGAGAGTGAAAGCGAGATCAAGATTGAGCATTGTGAGTAAGAGAGTTAGAGTCGACCCTTAATGTTTAGTTTGCTGGTTGCTCCCTTCATTTATAGCCTCTTTGTCTTCCCCAGCCCTTCTTAACCTTTCTGCTACTTGTTTTCCAAAAGCCCCTTCTCTCTCTCTCTCTCCCTCTTTCTTGCTGTTGTCTTGCAAACGATTTTCCTTAACCCTAATCCCCCTCCCTTTTCCCTTTCTATGTTAGAGAAAAACCTTAACTCTTTTTCTATTTCCCCCAACCTCTAGCCCTTATATCGCCCTCGAACCAAAACCTTAATTCATCTTCAACCAAATTTTACCAACTCTAAACCTACCTCTATGTTGCCTTTTAACCTTAATCCTAATACCTCTTTATCGTCTTCAAAATCTCAAGCTTCAATTCCTTCTTTTAACTCATATGATTTGGAAAGTTCTGATAAAAAAGAACCAGTGAAGAACACATTACCCTGAACATGGAAGGTGGTAGTTACTAACATTCTAATAGACACCTCTGAAGCCCAATCCCTTGCTTATTTTACCTCATAGGTAAAGGATGGCCAAATGGTGGTTCTACCACCTTTCAATCTTGCTCAGAGAGGAGTAGCTAGATTCACAATTATTCTCATCGAATTTTTCATTTGAAAACAACCAGCATTTCTGATTGTCCAAAGTATGCTCTCCAAAGCTTGGTTAACTTACAACTTAACTAAAACATTAATAATAGGTTCCAAATAGTTTCTCTTTAAGTTTGACTATGAGGATTGTATGAAGTTAGTTCTTAAAAATAGCCTTTGGAACATTTAAGGAAAGCCACTCTTTTTGAAGAAATGGAGTCTCAACAATGGACTATATGAAGAAATTATTTTTTCACCAATCTGGTTGCACTTTCATAATATTCCAGGAGAATATTAGAACAATGAGGGACTTAGTCGCATAACTAGTTTAGAGGGCAAACCTTTGATGATGGATACTCTAACTATCAGATTTTCTAGGGCTAGTTATGCCAGAATGTGCATTGAAGTGGACCTAAAACACTCATGGCCAAGCAGCTTTCATCTAGCCACTTATAATGAGATTGGTGAAGTGTCCTTTCAAGAGGTAAAGGGGGACTATGAGTGGAAGCCCAATCAAGCTGCACAAAAAAAAAATGTAGACCAACGGGATGAATTTTAAAAACAGGAGCTCAACCTAAATTATTGGCTCAAAAGGTTCGGTATCTAAACCTAGCAACCCCAGTTACAAAACCAAGTGCTGAGAAAGTGAAACATATAGGGGATGTAGGGAAGTAGATTATAAGCCAAGAGGTGAACATATCCTAGGCTTAACAAAATCACAATCAACTATAAGAGGAACGGGATCCCCAAGAGGAGCACCTTACAGATACCACTGGCCCTGTTGGTAAAACATTTGATAACTTCATTGATGTGATTGAATCTATTTTGGGTACTAATGGTGTTGTAGGGGTCCCTTCAAGTAATAATCAAATAGTCGATAAGGATGATGTTTTCACTATTAAGAAAAATAGGAGGTCTCAAAGAAAGGCTAAAACTTAGTTTCTGTCTTTGTTGTCTTATTATCATTATCTTTTCATTATGTCTTTAGTGTTTTGGAATGTTAGAGGTCTCAATAATGCTAAAAAGCAGTTAGGTATTAAAAGTTTTTTCAAGTTGCTTTATGTGTCTTTTGTTTATGTAATTGAAACTAAAATTAAATCCACTTCTAGTTTGGATAGAATTTGTAGTTCCTTATTCCCTCGCTAGTCTTGGTGTAGTAAATTATCTCATTCCTTGAATTCTAGGCTACTTATAGCTTAAAATCCAAACCTTTATCATGTTCCTTTCATATTCTCAATGACCAGTTTATCCACTTTGAAGTGTTGCATATTCATAGTGTTTCTCCATTCTATGTCTTTTGTATTTATAGTACAAATAATAAAAATCATAGGAAACACCTCTAGTCTAGCTTAAGTAGAATATCTCAAAACTTAAGTAATAATCCCTAGCTTATAGCTGCTGATTTCATTGCAATCCTTTACTCTCAAGAAGCAGATCTTGTAAGCTCTTAGGCTATTATAGGATTAAAGGATTTTAGTGACTGTGTTAAGGATTGCTCTCTTTTTAATTTAAACTCCAGTTACCCTAGCTTCACCTGATCAAATAAGCAACCTGGTGAGCCTTACATTACTAGGAAATTAGACAGGATCTTATCAATTCTCAATAGATGGTTAGGTTCCCTAACTCTTAGTGCTTAATTGGTAATCCTAACATATCAGACCACTCTTCTTTAGTGGTAAATCCTTTTATTCAATCTATTAAAATATTTTCTCCTTTCCCATTTTCAAAATTCATTGCTTCTCTTCCTGATTTTATACACAGTGTTGAAGAGGCCTGGGCCACTTTGGTTAATGGTACCCTCATGTATAGTGTGGTTACTAAGATGAAAATCATCAAAAAAGCTCTCAAATCCCTTAACACTAGGAAGGGGGTGATCTCAACATTAGAGTTGTTACTAATCAAACTGCCCTCAACCATATTCAATATCAACTTAGATTTTTTCCAAATGACCCTAACCTCCTTCATCAAGAAAAGGAGGCCATTGATTCTCTGCTTAAGTCTCGTGAAGATGAGGAGAGTTTCTATAAACAATCTTCTCACATTAATTAGTTGAAAATGGTTGATAGGAATACGAAATTCTTTCATAATTCTCTTATCTCTCATAGGAATAGAAATAATATTCACTCCACTATTGACTATAATAGCCATCATTTTTTCAAGGTTAAAGAAATTCAAAAGCTTTTTGTATTTTTTTTAGGAAACTACTGGGATTAGGAAAGGTTTCCCTTGCTCAAGGGAGTATCTGCGTCCTCTGTTCCCTACTTAAATCTCGGAAGATTTTGTTAATATCTTAATTTCTCATATTTCGGCTCTAGAGAATGAGGAAGTCTTCAACTCTTTTAATCCCTACAATGCCCCAAATCCTAATGATTTCAATGGTTTTTTTTTTTAAGGAAACTTGGCACATTATAGGGAATGAGATAACTCTGGCCATCTAGGATTTTTTTAATCAAGGTAAAATGCTTAAGGAGCTTAATTCAACTGTCTTTTCTCTAAATCCAAAGAGTTTGAATTCCTTTGTTACTGATTTTCGTCCAATCTCTTGCTGCAACTTGATTTATAAGGCCATTTCTAAAATCCTCACAAATAGGATTAGAAACATTCTTCCATGCATTATTAGTCCGAATCAATCAGCTTTCGTAAAAAATCGGTGAATCAGGGACAATATCCTGTTGGCTCAAAAAATTTTCAAATAGTATCATATACATAATGGTCATAAAAGATGTGTGCTCAAAATTGATCTTAAAAATTCCTATGACTCTATTCATTTGGAGTTCTTAACAAATGTTCTCTAGACCTTAGGTTTTCCCTATCTTAATATTAGATAAATTTAGGAGTGCATAAACTTCGCCTCCTACTATCTTGATAACTGGCAATCTTTCCAAGTTCTTTAGAGGAAAATCTGGGTTGAGACAAATGGATCCCTTATCCCCTTATCTTTTCATTTTTTGTATGGAGGTGTTTTCAAGAGTCTAAATTCCACTATCACAAGGGCTACTAACTTTCAGTTTCATTGGCGTTGCTGTAAGCTTAAACTTTCTCATATTTTGTTTGTTGATGACCTCTTACTATTTTGTCATACTGATATTGATTCGGTGGGGATGTTATTTGACTGCCTCAAATCCTTTTCAAATTTCTTTGGTCTTGATATGAATAATTTAAAATTTCAGTTCTTCCTGTCTATAAATCTAAAAAATATTGATTTTCACTTATTTAACTGCACGAGTTTTCGAAAAGGCAATATGCCTATTACATACTTAGTTTTTCCTCTTATAACTAGTAGACCCTCCAAAAGAGACTATCTTCCCTTTTTGAAAAAATATATGATATAGTTAAAAATTTGACAAATCATTCCCTCTCCTATGTTGGTAGGCTTCAACTCATTAATTATGCCCTCTCAACATTCCAAGTTTATTAGTCTATTCATTTTATTCTTCCTTCTTCTATCATTAAAGAGATTAAGGCCAAACTTAGGAATTTTTTGTGGTCTAGTATTATTACTTTAAACCACCATGCAAAATTCAAATGGAGGGATATTTGTAAACCTAAGAAAGAGAGTGGTTTAGATATTAAACATTTACCTACCTAGAATAATGTTTTGTTAGACAAATGCATTTGGAACTTTTTTAATGACCATAAGGCTTTATGGGTAAAGTAGGTGCACAATATCATCCTATCTCATAAGAAGTTTTGGATAGCTAAGCCTAATTATAACAATTCCTGGAGTTAGAGGAAATTGTTACAAGTTAGGGAGCTCATTAGGAACCAATTCAGATTCAGGATAGGAAATATGGTTACTACTCTTTTATGGAAAGACCCTTGGCATCCTAGAGACATTTTGTTACAGCTCACTACTTCTCGAATGATCAATGGATCTAATTTACAAATGACGGCAAAAGTCTCCAACATAATTAGAGACAAATTCTATAATTAGGGAGAAGTTTCAATGAGAAAATCAAGAATCTTGAATCCTTTCCCTACCAACCAGTACATTCTCATCCAGATAGACTGGAATGGTTGGCTAGCCCTAAAAAATCCTATAATAATTCCTCAGCCTAGAAAATTTTAAGACCCCCAAACACTCATGTTTTTTGGCACAAGTTTGTCTGGCATAAGAAAACTAGCCTAAGATGCTCTTTTATTCTTTGGCTAGCTTTTCTTAATAAATTCCAAACATGAGACAAACTCCTATTCTAAAGCTATCCAAACTTTTTTTTTCCCTTTTTCACTCAGATAATGAAACTTTAAACCACCTGTTCTTTGAATGTTCTTATTCAAAAAAAGTTTCATTACACATCTTTAACCATTTTCAAATCTAGCTGCCAAATCTGCTAAACCTTCCTAACTTTATTCAGTGGTTTCATCACCCTGCAAAACATAGGAACATTGATATAAACCTTTTGATCAATATCCTTACCAAAAATGACTATATCCCTTAGCAAGAATGAAACAACTGAACCTTTAAAAATATTGTCGTGGATCTTAGGAGCATTTCAGCCAAAGCAATTATGCACATTGAGGAAAATTTTAGTTTAAACACTAATGAGAGGTAATATTCATTTAAGTTTAATTTTTTTCTCTAACCTCTATTCTATAAGTTTTGTGCCCCGTATAGGTACTCTCAACAAATTCAAAAAGCTTATTTTTCTAGGAAAGAAGCACTTACTTTGTGCTCCCACCAAACCCTTTTGTGAGACCAGGCAACATCCCTAATAGAAACAATGCAACCACTCATCCTCTTCAGTCTGATTTAGTCTCCTATTTCAATAGGAAGTGGAAGGTGGCTAAAAGATCAATTCCCAGTCCTCACCCAAGTTTGCCTGGCTTTCCTAAAAAACCTCTATTCTTTAAATGTATGGAAGATCTCATCAACTTCCACATACTGCATAGCCTTAGATGGTTCTTTGGCGAAAAGGAGAGACTACTAAGGGAGTGTGGATCTGAATCATCTATGAAAGGCCCTCTTGAAGTAAAATATAAGGAGTTCTCCAAGTAGGTAGTCCTCTTTTGGCCAGTTATAGCTTCTGTTCCTTTCAGTTGTACAGTCGTCCTTCTCTTGAACTGGTTTTGTTTTAGCTTTTCTGTTTTATTCTCTATAACCTTATTTATTTGGAAGGATTTGGTTTTCTTTCATATTAGTATAGTACTATCTTCCTATTTTGGTTTTGGCACTTTATATATATATATATATATCTTTTCTTAAATTCATCTACTAATTTATAAAAAAAAAGTAAAAAGTAAGCAAGTTTTTCATTCACTACGCTAACTTCAAATCAATTGTTTGAAGTTAATGAGTGGTGTTAGTAACCAATTGATGTGAGGTGATTCAATTGGGTAATTGCGGATGTTCACGATAAAATTTTATCTAAAAAGAATGAGTGATACTTTAACCAAGCCATAAAAGCTCACATTATTGTTTTATGATTGTGCTTAATAGATAAAAGACGTGATTTTGGTTAAAATTTCATTCATTTTTTTTTGGAATATTCATTTTATATTTGGAAATAAAACTTGCAAATTATATTTAATTTTGAAAAAATATGATGCTATCCTAAGTTGTTTGTTAATTTAGATGCTTGATTAATCATATGGCATCTTAATGATTTGTTTGATGATTGAATGGTTAAGGAAAAGTTTCAATGATATGATTTGATTGATTAGTTATTTTTCTTATGGTTTTATGTTATTTTGAAAATTGATGATGGATTGATTGACTTGAGGAAAAGCAATTGTTTAGGTGTGGATGAATTCTTAGGAGTTTATTTTATATGATTTTTCATAATGTTTTGATGTTAATTCACCCCAATTTTGATGTTGAAATGTTTGTTTATTATTTGAAATTGTTTATACTACCATTTAACATCAAATTGATGTGAAATATTGAAGGATTAAAATGAAGCTAAAATAGAGTTAAACATTGTTTTGGTTGCTCCCAAATTTTACTCTTGCCAACCAACATTTCAGTGTAAAATGGCACCATTTAACTCCCTTTTAATCATTGATTAAATAACAGTTGAGATGTTAAGCGAGATCTTTTTTCCTATTAGCTACAACTTGCTCCACTTGTTTCCAACTTGTAGGACACAGATAATAGAAGGTAGAGAACTCATTTTTTAAGAAGAATAACATAGTTTAGGGCAGCTTAGATTAGATTTAGCTTAGGTTTTCTCCTTTCCTCATTTCCTTTTTTAGGTTAGTTTAGGTTTTTCTTCTATTTTCCTTCTCCAACTTTCTTCTTTATAATTTCAGGATGTTTTAAGGATTTCTAGGAGTTTTTAAAGGTTATTTAAAGATGTGTATCACTTTAGAAGATAATTTGGTGCAATCTAAACTCTTGATTTCATTTATTTCATACTTTTTGTTCATATATATGCAAGAACATGATGTGCTTATGCATGAATCTTTCTGTTCTACGTTGTATATGATGTTTTAATCTAATTTCTTTCTAAGAACAAGTTGTTAAATGGATTGATTAATTTTCTATAACATGATGATTTTAATCAACGAATGGCCAAACCTTGATTAATTATGAGGGCAATGGTCTTAAAAGATGGATTTTAGGATTAGAATTTCTTGAACCTTAATCCTAATGCCTAATATTGATTAATGACCAAACTTTATTTTAGGATGATTAGAGATAGGGCATTGTCTTAACCATAGCATTGTCTTGATTTAGTGAAGACCCTAGATTACACATCCTAACTAATCCATAACTACACTAAGTTATTTAATGCCTAATCCTTACTAATTAATCAATTTGGTAATTTTTTGGCAATTTGGAATCTATTGCATAAGTTGGAAGTTTCTAGGTTAATTTAGTTTACCTAACCGTTTTTCTTTGGCAATCTTGAGCTCTCTAGATAATTATAATCCGGATGACCTAGTAATCATTAACTTTCCCTGTGGATTCATCATTCTAAACTTGAAAATTTTACTTTACTCTATTACTTATGGACAAATATACTTGTCGTATTTATTAGTTTTAAAATTGATTTAAGAAGGTGTGCTTTAATTTTTGATTTGGTAATTAATTTGGATAAGTTAGACCTAAATTAACCAATAACAAAGATGTTTGCACCATGGTCAGCCCACTTAGCTTAAAATTTAAAAATTTTATAATGGGCTTAACTATCCTACCAAGAAAATGATAAATGCGATAGTTAGAGTAACTTTGGAAAAAAAAAACCCATGAGACCACCCAAGTATTAATAGGGGAGATGTCCATGAATAAATACTTACCCAAGTTTTGATAGAGTAGATGATTGATAATGGTTTTTTAGGCTTTATTTGTCTAAATGATTATGCCAGTTTTGCATTAGTTTGTGTTTTTCTAAATAGTTGGCATGTATTATTTTGCATTTTAGGATAAAATTTTTGTGATTTAGGACTTATATTGTGTCTTTTAGTTTAGCATGATCATCTTTATTCTTCTTTCATATTTATTGTTGATTTAGGGTAAGTCTTGATCATTTCAATTTAGGTTTAAAGCATGACTATCTTCATAATTGAGTTAAGATCAATTTGAAAGAAGTTTAGGTTGATTTGGAGCAAGATTGAAGCAACAAAAGAATTTATACTTTTGGATTCAGAAAAGAAGAGGTTGGTCAACCGAATGGCAAGGATCGGTTGAGTGAATAGAAAGAAGCAAAGAAGGTCGGTCTACCAAATGAACAATCAAGGAAGGTCGGTTGACCGAATAGTGAAGGCCGGTCAACCGAATATAAGGGCTCCAGCTTTATTCTCGCATTTTATGACTTGGACGGTAGAGTTTTATTAAAAGTCATAAGAGAAATGATGCCTCTTCAGTCACTTGAACCTAAGCTGCTCTAGACATATATAAAAGCCATCTTAAAACATAGAAAAGAAGAGAGTCAGGAGAGGAGTCGCGAGAAGATATCGCAACCACCAAGAGAAATCAAGGATTCAGCCTCCATTCAAACAAGAACACATTTAGCTAGGAGAAGGAAGGGAAGCGCCACCAAGCCAAGACATAAGCTTTAAGCATGGGATTCAAGTATCCAAAATCTTATCAAGTCTTTAATTTCATATTTTAAGAGACAAGAGGTAAGATAACCACTCCTCTATTTATTTTATTTGTGTTTTTCTAGATATGTTGTGTATTTCAAAGAATATAGATATTTTTGCACTTATGTCTATTATGAGTGGATAAAGTATTTTTAGGATTTATTGTTGGAACTATTTGTGAACCTTTGGTTGTTGATTTAATGTATTAAATGTTTGTGTTGTCTATTGAACTTAAACCCTACAACATATTGAGAGAGTGAGCTGGGTAATCTGTGTTAGATGTACAACGAGAGTTGGCATTTAATAGACCTATAGATAACAAGGTATTAATGTGTTAGGAAAAGATTTCGACATACTGATATACTGCCTATAGGATAGCTTCATATCTAGTTAAATGTTTAGGAAAGGCTTTTCATGTAAAGAGATCCCAAAGTTAATCCTATATTATTTAACTGGTGACATTTAGTTGTGAATTGAGAGAGAGTAGCTAAAATATTAGGAAATCTTGGGTCAAGTGTAAATTAAAACAATAATCCATAGGGGAACAAATAGGGATAACGACAAGTCCTAATTTTAATCTTGATTCTCCGAGTTTTTCTTTGTGGTGTTGACTTTGATTGCGTTGCTTGTTTTTATCTTTAGTTTGTTTCCATTTTACTTATTTTTTAAATTTTGTTTAAATCAGTTCAAATGTAAGACAAATTGATAGGGTGTCTAGATACACTCTCTTTGGAATCGATATTTGCTTTTTACTACAAGTTATGACCTGTATACTTGCGATTTTGAGTGTAAAACTGGTTTTTAGTTTTGCAATTAATAAAAAATTTAGCATCTGAGTGTTTTTTTTAATGCATTTAGGACTTAGATTCTTATTCTTTTATTATTGTTATTATTTGTGCTTTATGTTTTGATTGGTAAATTATTGGTTTTTGGCATGATTTGGATCTTATTGGTGTAATTTTTTAATGGTTACTCTTGGACTTATAATCAAGGTTATTGTAAGGGTAACTCTTTGCCCATTTAAGGTAATATTAG
>JAOXYD010231750.1:0-17920 GCA_028565735.1 Pinacopodium congolense
ACAACATAAAAATTAAAACAGATAATATAAAAATTTATAAAAATATACAAAATTTAATATAAAAATATAATATTTATGACAAAAAAATAACAGCCCTTAACTTTAAATAACCTCGTGTCAGATAGGGAATGATCACTTTAGTTGGAGTTCACCTGCAGCCAACAACCCGCTCAAAACTCTCTTTGGCACCAACTACTAGTTTTAACAACCTCGTGTTTGTTTGGAGTCCACATCACATCTATGATCCCATCAGTCGAAAGTATGCCTTCAAGGATGACTCTCAAAGTAAAATTACAAGAGTCAGTGTCAGAATGACGTAACTGCTGCCGCCCCCTAGTGATAGCTCCTTTTTCCAAGGGCTTTGGTAGCCCTTCGTTCATTTTTGGGCAAACAAAATTGACGAAAGAAAGAATTGTCTTATGTGCTGAAATTTCGCAATGCCAAGAGTCAATGGCTATGATATTTTCATGTTGATTAGTCCCAATCACAAATTAGAAATATTACTTCTTGCCATACTTGGATTCCGTAAAAGAGACACTAAGTAAGAAAAGATTCTGTATTTAGGTGACTTAAAAAATATGGTCTTAAAAAAGGCTAACTTTATTAAGTAGAAGAATATTTTCTGAGATTGGCCCCAGCCACAAACACTAGATCTTACTTGCAGGGTTAGGATATAACAATATGATAAATCAATCATAACTACTCATAAAAATTATCATTAATAATTCTGATTAATAGGAGTTAAAATCAAGCTAACAGCTAAAATAACAACTTAAATTTAAAAATATGATTACAATTAAAAAATAAAATTTTATTTTTTAATTTGAATTATGTTAGCATTCATCACTTTCTTTCAAGGTTAAGGAATAACTCAATTATACTACAAAATTCTTGTACTTCGTTGTTAGCTAGAGTCTGGTCATTATATATGTTGGTTGTTTTTCAGTATAAGAATGAAGTAGTTTAATCTCTTCTTTAACAACTAATTCTCTAATAAAGTAAAAACGAGTTTCAATATACTTAGTTCTGCTTTATAAAACTAAATTTTTAAGAGATTAATTGCAGATTTATTGTCACAATAAATTTTTATTTACTTCTTTTGTTCAAATTTTAAGTCTTGTAAACTCATTCTTATCCTTGCTTGACAAAATGTGGAAGTGGTAGTTATATATTCAACTTCAATCATGGATAAGGCAATTGTTTATTGCTTTTTTATCCTTATGCGATAGCTTCTTCACCAAAACAAAAAATATAATCCATTGTACTTTTTTCGTCATTCGTTAAAATTGCCCAATTATTATTAGCGTAAACAAAAAAGTTAGTAGTTTCTCATTTTTTATTCTTAATCCCATAATTTATAGTGTCTTGAATATATCATAAAATTCTTTCAGCAACTCTAAGATGGTATTTGCTTAAATTATGCATGTAACGAGAAATACGATTTATTGTAAACATTATATTTAGTCGAGAATGAGTGAGATAGATTAGACTTCCCACTAAACTTCTAAAATACTTCTAATCTACTTTTTTAAGTCTATCTTGTAAGAGTAATTTATTACTGATACAAAAAGGAGTTTTAACAGTTTTGCAATTCAATATATCAAACCTTTTCAATAGATTTGTAGCATACTTCCTTTAATAAAGAAAGGTTCCACCTACATCTTGAATGATTTCTAAACCTAAGAAATAACATAGTGATCTCAAATTAATCATATGAAACACGCTCATCATAGATTTCTTAAAGGCTTTTAACAAAGCATGAGAATTATTGGTATAAACTATACCATTTACATATAAATTCACTGCTAGAAAATTATTATTACAAATTTTATCATTCAAAGTGGGTTCATTAACATTCAAAAAATTATTTTTGATGAAATAGGAATCAATTTTATTGTACCTAGTTCGAGGTACTTGTTTAATTCCATAAAGAGTTTTGTGCAACTTGTAAACTTTATAATGTGTCCCTTTTGCTTCGAATTTTTTTGGTTGTTTAACATAAATGTTCTCATCTAAATCATTATTAAGAAAAGCATATTTAACATCAAATTGAAAATGGGCCATTTTTTTAACAGTAATAGTTAAAAGCAATCTAACAGTATCTAAATGTGCCACAAAAGCAAAAGTTTTAGAAAAATCAATACCAAAAACTTGTGTATAACCTTTACAACTAATCGAGTCTTGTTTTTCTTTTGAACTGTTTAGGCTAACTTTTTACTTAAAAATCCATTTGAGTCCAATTGTATTTTTTCCATCAAGCAAATCAACTAATTTCCAAGTCTTGTTTTCTTTAATGGCTACCAATTCCTTTTCCATCACTTTTACCCATTTCTTTTTTGTTATTGCATCTTCAAAACAAGTAGGTTCTGTGACAAGACAAACAAGGTTAAAGGGAGCATAAATATTAAACAAACTTCTTATAGTTTTTAGGGGAAAATCTTAAGTGGAATCTACGGTGTGATGATTTGGTTCGTTAAATCAGTTAGGATCTGAGTTAGAGCAATGTCAATTGAACAGTACCTTGATCTGTCTAATCTCATGCATCTTCTTCATTAAAAATGACATCATGAATGGTAATCAAGTTTTTAGTAGTGGGAGCAAAGACCTAGTAGCATTTTGTCTCCTTACTATAGTTAATAAATATGCACTTTACACATTTTTTTACTAGGCTTTCTCCTTAATTCTAATGAACATGAGCATAAGAAATAGATCCAAAAATTCTTAAATGACTTACTTTTGCTTTCTTGTCAAATTATACTTTATATGGAGCTCTTCCTTTCACTATTCACGTTAGCGATCAATTGAGAACATACATTGTAGTAGACACTACTTTAACCTAGAATTTTGATGGAAGATGCTTATCATTCAACATAATTTTGGCCACTTCTACAATTATTCTATTCTTTCATTTTGTCACATCATTCTGTTGTGGTGTATAGCTAGCTATCAACTACCTTTAAATTCCTACAAAACAACTTAAACTCATTTGTTGTAAACTCACCATCATCATGATGAGGTTGAAGTTTTATGATGGAGTTTCTATATTCCTTTCCCACTTAAACTTTTAATTTATAAAAAAAGTTCAAGAGCCTTTGCTTTCTCTTTTAGAAAATACACTTATGTTATTCTTAAAAAATCATTAAAAAAATATCTAAAATTTTCTTACTTCCATTTAGTGATGGCATTTGCACTAGACCAAAAATATCTACATGAACGAACATTAACAGTTTAGTTGCTTTCTAGGAATTATCTGCTAAAAACTTATCATGATGATGTTTGTCAAAAAATGCATGGTTCACATTTATTAGAATTTATTATCTTTACAATTTGAAGGCCAGTCATCATAAGAATATCTACTCTTGTAAATAAAATTAGATCTCTTGGTGAAGCTTTGATAGAACAAAAAATTGTTTGAAAAAGTGTTAAGGAGTTTACCACCCAAATTTGATCATATTTTCGCTGCTATTGAGAAACATGAAGATTTAATTTATTTCTCTTTAATTAAGTTGATGGGTTCTTTAAAATCACATGAAGCACAAATGAACAAGTAAAGTGTAGCATCTATGGAGCAAGCATTCTGAACAAAAGTTGATGTTAGAATTTTTGGAAATTCAAGAAGAGGTGGATCCCATGAAAGTATAAAGATGGACATGGATAATATGGAAGAAAACGTGGAAAATTTAATGGTCAGGGGAAATTTATGGCAATAAAAATTCCTAATTTGTGTGCT
The DNA here is from genome assembly GCA_028565735.1 of Pinacopodium congolense. Taxonomy (NCBI): domain Eukaryota; kingdom Viridiplantae; phylum Streptophyta; class Magnoliopsida; order Malpighiales; family Erythroxylaceae; genus Pinacopodium; species Pinacopodium congolense. The sequence goes on from JAOXYD010231750.1 coordinate 3,731, forward strand.
TTCAATATAATAAAACTAATCATAATGTAAACACTCAATATAATTACATGTTTTGCAGTAAAATGTTTAAAATTGGAGGAATTTATAGAATGAAACAACATCTTACTGGCATAAAAGATAATATTACTCCTTGGAAGAATGTACCATTTGATGTGCGTGAGATGATTGCTAATTATTTGAAAGATCAAACAAAAAATAAAAAATATAATATTAAGGCTCATAATATTTCTTTTGGAGATAATGAAGTACAAGTTGTACAACAAGTATCAGATAAAGGGAAAAGGAAAGTTGTTATTAATATATATTCTTATTTTCCTTTGAATGCTCTAAACTCACCTTATTTTCAAGAAACAATAGATGCAATAACAACAATAGGTCATGTAGTTAAAACACATTCTTATTATAAGATTCATGTGCATTTACTTTGAGATTTGAAAAGGAATGTCAATTGATTGTTTAATCATATAAATCGAGATGGAAAATAATAAGATGCACTATTATGACAGATAGATGAACTGATCAAAGACAAAGAATTTTGATCAATTTTTTAAATTATTAGGATATTGTGATAACTTTTGTTAAATTTTTTAATGCTTCAGATGTAGTGAAAATTACTCACACTTTATTTGAAATATTTTCTGAAATTGTTAAGTAGGTTAGACCAAAGAATGTAATTCACTGCGTTACAGATAATGCAGCTAATTATGTATCAGTTAGATACTTGTTGAAATCAAAGTATACAGATATTTATTGGTCTCCATGTGTTGCTCACTATGTCAATCTCATTTTGAAAGATATTATATCTATACTTCATATTTTTAGTCTTGCTTCATGTGCTGCTAAGATCATTATTTTTATTTATAATCATTTGATCTTTTTATCTTTGTTAAGAAAGTAAGAAAATTTGGTTAAGACAGTACGTCATACTACTATTAGATTTACAACTACATTTATAATCTTGAAAAGTATTTATAATCACAAACAAGTACTTCAGACTTTGGTTACTAGTAAATATTTTTTAAGCCACAAATTATCAAATGGCGAGAAAAGAAAAAAAGTTTATACTATTGTTCTGGATAATAAATTTTGGAATGATTGCTTGAGTGTTGCGAAGATTGTGCCTCCCCTGATAAGAATTTTAAAGATTGTTGACTCAGATAAGAAGCTATCTTTAGGTTATATATATAATGGCATGTATAAGGTTCGCGAAATAATTGTGAATCTTTTCAAAGGGAATGACAGGTTATACAAGCCTTATACAGAAATTATTGATAAACAATGGGATAAGCATCTTAATCAAAGAATTCATTTGGCAACTTATTTCCTCAATCCTTATTACTTATTTAGTGAAGATGGATGCACAAATGAAATAATGAATAGCATTTTTTTATGTGATTGAGCACAAAGATATGTTTTCTATAGAAGAACAATCAAGAGTACTAAACGAAATTAGATTGTAACATGAAAGTTCAGAGAGTTTTGCCAGACTATCTGCAAAGAGGGAACTTATGATAAAAAAAATACAACCTTGTACGTTTTCATAATTTAAGTTTTATTTTTTACTTATTAATAATATATTTTAATTTTTTTCTTATAACTTTTAATTTGAAATACAGATGAGTGATGAAGATTGTTTAATGAAAGTTTTCCAACTTTAAGAAACCTTGCCATGAGATTACTTAGTCAAACGACTTCTGCATCAGGTTATGAATGTAATTGGAGTGTTTTTTAACACAATCATATAAAAAAGAGAAATCGTTTGGAGCATCAAAGACTCAATGACCTTGTTTATGTTACTTATAATCTAAAAATGAAGAACAAATATTTTATTGATTATATTTAATTTCTAAGTAATTTTTATTATTAACATTATTATTTATTATTTATTCAGAACGCTTCATAAGAAAAGAATGTATGATCCAATATATATCAATTGTGTTGATTATACTGATTTTTAGATCGAAGAAGAAAAATCATCTCTTAATCTTGATTATAATGATCTTTAAAATGTAGTTTATGATGAAAATATATTTATTACGATAAATGAATAAGGTACATCTACTAACATTAAGTTACTATCTTATTTTTAAAGTACATGTTATTTTAGAAAATAATTTTATACATTACTAATATATAGTTTATTTAAATGTAACAAAAGATGCTGATGCAAATACTTTATATGAAAGTATGGTTTACGACTTTTTATATAGCGTTGGAAAATTTGGAGCTCTTAATAAAAATGAGACGTAGTCTTCTTTAGAAACACAATCTTAATTTTTTCTATTGTTTTAATATCTTATATTAGTTTCAATTTTAGTTAAAATTATTATTATGGATTACACATTAATAGATATTGATATTTTATTTCTATTTCAATCATGCATTTAATTTATATCATACATGTTTACTTATTTTTATAATTTATATATTTAATTATTTTATACTAGTTCAATACAGGTTTTATAATGGTTTGATACCGATTAAATTACTAAACTTTAAACCCCTCTTTTTACCGGTTCGATATCCAGTCCGATTTTAAAAACATTGTAGAAAATAATGCTCAAACATCTTTCTTTTACTTTTCTTTAAACTCATATTTTTGGGCTACTGTTAGTCTTGGAGCTTGCTTCAAGTCTCCAAGTTCTTGAAATTCATTTTCTACCAAATCCTACAACTCTTGAGACCAAAACAAAGTTTTCATCTTTACAAACCAAAATTGGTAATTAGTGCCATTAAAAATAGGAACATTTTAAGTAATAGAATTATTAATAGGCGCTAAAATCAAACTAACGGCTAAAATAATAACTTAAATTTGAAAATATGATCACAACTAAAAAAATATAATCAATTAGATTTTATTTTTTAACTTGAATTATATCAATAAATTCACAGGAAACCTAGATAAGATATCCTTTACCATTTTGTTGAATGAAAAACTTTTAACAATCAATGAGTTTTGAGGTGGATGAATATATTTTAATGGTGCATTTGTTAATTACTTTTGTAGTGAACTTAGTCTGTTCAAATATGTGGCTTAAAAGTGAATGTGTCTGGGAATATCTCAACTTGCCCCGTGGATCCTCCGAATTTTTTTTTTCAAGTGCTACTTTAACCTAAAGATTAACTTGCAAATATTTTAGGGGAATGAAGAAATTCTAAAACATAATTTTTCTTGTAGAATTAGAAAGTTCTTCGAAAGTCATAGCATCAAAAGTTATTTCATTTTCATACTAAATAATGGTAATCACAAGTGGAGCAATGAATTCATGGAATGACAATCAATGATTTTCTTTTTTTCATCAAACTTTTCAAGGTTGCTCGATTGTTTAGATTTGGAGGAGAATTATGTTCTCGAACTTCTAACAGTACATCATAGTGTATAAAAGATTTGATTCTAAAAGAAAAGAAAAACTTAAAGATGAGATCATAGGACGAATAACGTCAGCTACAACGTTTGATATCAATCCGGAGACAATGACCATAGCTGTCCAGGTTTGATGGAGCAAATTTGACGCAGAACCGCAGCTGTTCACCTTCTTTCGCTGCTACAAGATTTATAAATTAAAGCCAATATTTTGTCAGCCTTTGGTCTTTTAGTGGTAAGATTGTCTCACACGTTTCAATTAATTACTTATTACGGTCCAATTCACTGAATATGCATGCTAACCTTATGTTCTATTGATTTAACGAGTTCACTAACTAAGCTTTCTTAAAACTTGAATTTTACGGACCGTTTCATTGATTATAGATTAAAAAATAAAAAGAGCAGTTCACTAATGAAACTGACCTATTTTTGTAGAACTGATTGATCGTGATATATATGCAGCTCACTTATGTAATGGGTTTCACATAGTAAAGTTGCGGCCTTAATCTTCCGCGTGATTGTTTTGTAGTTATTCTAAAATTTAGCTATAAAAGATACCTTGAAAATTATATTGTTTGTAAATAATATTTAGAAGGGCATGAGTAAGAAGACAAGTTTCGGCCCCTCTGGATACGTTGGATGTTGATGAACGCTGCGTTAACTGCAGTGCCATTTCACAACCTGGAGTTCCTTGTGTCGTCTTACAATTTTAGTTAAGGTTGAAAGGCCAAATTAGCCTTTAACATTTTAACCAATGTTTGAAAAAAAACTTTATTTCTACATGTGGATAAGTCTTATCTTGATTAATCTTATCTGTTAAGTGTCTTTAATGTATGCAAGTAGCAGGCCTCAAAATGGCTACTGTACAAGTGAACCTTTAGGATTTAGGCATAATAAAAAGAATGAGCTTTGTTGAGTTTTTTTTTATGTGAAAGTATTATCTGCCTTCCACTTTCTTTTAATGACTTTGTACAAAAATTAAATTTTAGTACTCAGGTCTGCAGAGGCATAGCCTTCGTTAAGGTAAACTTTCAGATAGTAGCTCAAATGAATATAGTAAAAAACAATAGCCTTGCATCTCATAGTTCTATCGAGATGCTTGTTAATAGTTAAAAATACATTGATTTTTAATGTATAATTTTTTATGTTTTTACCTATTTAATGCATGAACTACACAAATTAGGAGCTATTCTTGTTAAATTTAAGGGAACGAAGATTCTAGAATAAATTAGAGGAATTTTGGAGCGAAATGGAGCAAAAACATCTAAGGGAAATGTGTGATAGAACCATCAACAATTGTTTTTGGAGTTGCATAATGGTGCTATTGATGGATAAACTTAACTGTCATTGATGTTGGAAATTGATCCATTAATGGTGGTCTGCAACAAGATTTGTTGATTAGTTACCCAATCACTGTTGATGGCATTATGTATGTTGTATTTGTAATTTTTAAGGGTAATTAGGGGGTATAAACATGTTAGGGGGTATAAAAACTCAATTTTCGACATTCTTAACAGTCTAGAATAGGTCAAAATCAATAGAATATTCATCTAGTTATGTTTTTTTTCCATTATTTCTCTATTTTCTTTTCAATTCAATTTTACTTAGCGATTTGGCTTTAAAGGAGCATTCAAGTGACGAAAATTCACAAAAACAGTAGGGAGTGATGATCTTTGTGTTGGGTTTTAGTTATTTTCTTTTTTCCACTTTTGACTCTTTTTACATAAATTATTCAATTAATATGCTTTATTTGGTTTAGTCCTTGTTTCTGTTGATTAATATGTATGAGTAATTTGCTTTGGTTGAGGTTAAGAGAGTATTAAGTTTGAGAATGGATCTGGTGAATGAGTTTTTGCTTCAATTGAGTGGTTAATTCTTTTAATTTAGCTTGATCACTTAGGTTGGAATACTAGGTAATTGAAATTCTATGAACAATGGGTTTAGTTATTAGAAAATTAATTGTACAACATACTTGAATCTATTAGTGGACCGAGCCTAGAGTCTTGTGAGGATTCCAAAATTCAACGAACTTAGATTTAGATTTCTTAATTTTCATGCCTTTTATTCCAAGTTATTGATGGATCAAGTAGGCAATTTAAGTTTAAAAGAAATAGGATGTTTCTATGACCGTTGATAATATCTTAATTTTGTGAAATAGGTCATAAATCATATCACTGTACACTTTAAGTGATTAACCTATTCAAATCTGAAGCCTTGACCAATTATTACTTTTGGATAAGCGTTAGTCATTAATCATTATTCGGTTAAATTTTTTATTATTTTATCATTATTACTTTAAATTCATTTTTGTATCAATCAAATCTTGGTTATTTAAGTAATCATGCATCGCTTAATTTGATATTTTTGCACTTTGGTCTTCTAGGTACGATACTCAATTTTATTTCATTTTATACTACTTGTTGTTAAGTTGAGCTGGTCTTTGTTTGATCTAGGATTAGATTGGCCAAAAGTATAATGTAGGTAGACCACAACAATGCTATTTCCTTCTTCTATAGTAGTTAATACCCCCATTTAGAATATCATGCCAAAATTTAATTATTTTAGTAAAGGACTTTGTCTTTAAAACACTTAATTCAATACCTTGGGACTTTGAATATAGTTTTGAAGTGCACCTAAATCCTAAGCATTTATGAAAATCCACGTTCGAAAAAATGAGGGAGAAGTTCCACATCCCTTAAAAAATATAACTCAAATATTTGGATGAAAACGATCACTTTTACTACCCTTAATATGGCAAGGATAGATCCTACTATGATTCTTTCAATTATGGGTTTTATCTCTCTCTCCTCCTTATAATCTTTAAAATACTTAATGCTATAAGCTAAGTCATAACAAATTACATTCACATGATTGAACCTTATTGGTTGGATTTATAGGCACCTATCACATTAGGTAAGTGCTCACAACCCTAACTCATTCAAATTTATGCATCAATGTAGATCCTTTGGCATACAAAGTGGATGATATATATCAAGTGAATGGAGTGGGTCTTGGTTGCTAACAACTCCTAAAGGGTTATATCACAAAAAGGGAAATTTTTTCTTCCCATCAAAAGAGATAGGCTTATAAACCTTTAGGTTTGTCTAAAGAGGTTTAGTTAATATATTTTCCTAGAGAAATAATAATAACACAATTATGAAGTTTCTAATATAAAAACTTGTTAATCTAACCTGCTCTCTTCCACCACGAGAAACTCTCATTTGCAAGCTCAACTTAATCTAACTAGAGGTTTCATTTAGAAAAGAGAATCTATGGTTCCTTTCTTTATTCCTTATTTCACTTGTTTCTTAAGTAACTTATTGACAACTTTGTGATTTTTGTGAAAAATATTAACATAAACAAAATGCTTGCAAAGATCAAGGAGAAAGACCTATTTGCTTCATTCTTTAGTGAGAAAACGACATAGAAAGGGTCTAAAATTATAAAGCCACTGTGGTAAGTTGACTCTCCTTATTGATTCTAACCTTGTTTCTTAACCTTTTTAACCCTATATTCTTCACTCATCCTAACTAATGGAGAACATCATTGTTCTCTCTATCCTTCCATTCCTATTAGAAATGATGAATATTTATTTCTCAATTTTAACTTAAGATGATTGACATTATCTTTAACATGACTAGGAATGGGCCTGAGGTGGTTTGAAGAGTGGTGAGGACTCATAAGGACAAACAAATCTTAAAGGAGATGGATTTCTGCTTCATCCATAAGTCCTCAAAAGGCATCTTTTAATGGAAAATTTATTTTGCTTATCAAAATTTTATAATTTCTTTTCAAGCATAATGTTATGTTTTTTTCTTTACAATGTCATTTTTGTAGTCATAGGCTATGAGAAGATATATAAAGAACTTTTTAGGAAGGTTGTAAGAAGGTTGCATAGAAGAAGTTCTCAAAATTAAAGGAAGGTTGCATAAAAGAAGTTTTCATACTTATAGGAAGTTTGTAAAAAAATGTTTTAGGCTTATAGGAAGGTTACATAAAAGAAGTTCTCATACTTGTCTTTCATAGAGCTGAACCTTAATGACTACTTCACTCGATATGATGAGTTTTGTAATGTTGATTTATATGTTAACATCATTAATCCCATAATAGGGAAATCTCTTAACCCTAGAGTTTTTAACCCTACATCTTTTAAAGGTCACTTCATCTAAACCTTGTATCTCTTTCTCTTATTTTTTTTTCTCCTTATATATGTCGATTTGTGAAAATGTGTGGATTATCTAGGCATCCCTAGTCTTGTTTTATGAATATTTTATTTTCTTGTATCAATACCTTATATTTTCTTTATTGTTAAGAGTTTAATGGTTTTTACTAAGTTTATTCAAGCCATCTTAAAATACCTATAGAGTCTTGCTCTTTGTCTTGTAAAATTGCGTAAATAAAATTTCAATGAACTTGAAGAACCTATAGAATCTAACTCTCTTACCTTGTCAATTTTTTATGGATAAAATTTTAGTGAACTTGATAGGTCTATGGAGTTTATTTCTCTCATATTAAATCTCGAAGGATAAAATTTATAGTAACTTGATGAGCGTATAAAATTTAGCTTTCTTTCCTCATGAAATTTTGAAATATAAAATTTTGTTAAACTTAATGGGTCTATGGACTTTATCTCTTTTACCTTGTCAAATTTCAAATGAAAAAGATTTAATTATGCTTAGGGACCTTATGATTTAACCATTTGTTATTTTAATCTCTAAAGTCTAGAAATTGTCATTTTAATCTTTGAAGTCTAGAAACTATTAATTGAATCTTTATGTTTTTAAAAAGCTATATTCTATTAGTTCTCTATCTATCTCTATCTAATAGTGACTGATAAAGGCCCTAAAAATTATTGTGCTTTCAAACAAAAGCTTATGTTGCTCATTACAACCCTATACTTTTAAAAAGTTATCATTTATTTGTCTTTGGCTTATCTTCAACTAAAAGGGACTGATAGAGGATCTAAAAGTGAATATGTTTAAGGTAGGAGTTTATATGAGTTACTATATGATTTTAATAAGCCATGTAAGTTATGACATCATGTCCCACTATCTAGATATGATGTCATGCAATGTTTGGGGGGATAAAACACTCAAAATTTTCTCTTTATCTCATTTTCACTCTTTTGATGTGTGCTTCTCACCCTTCATTTTCAATAAATTAGGTTTTAGATATAATAATTACATTTGTTTATTTGAAGGCTAAATCGTATGTGTAATTTGTTCCTTTTAAAAAATGGCCTTATTCTTAAGATATGTAAAGATAAAACCTCTAAAATATAGGGTTTTTAAACATCTTTTCTTTGTAATTATACTATATAAAAAGTTTTTATGTTGATTAACCTAAAAAAAGCCTTTACTAATGATGTTGTACATGCTAGAAATGTTCAATGGATTACATTTTTTTTTCCAAAAAATGAAATAAAATAAAATTAATAAAAAAGTTGCTCACATAAGAGCTACAAAAGAGACAAAATCGAAATAGCATAGCAATATGATGCCTATACACTTTAGAATCTACTCTCCATTGCTTCTAGTGGGAAGCATATATTTGTTATATTGTGAGCTCATTTTTTAGCTTAAAAACTACCAGCTGAAATCTCATATTTAAATATTTGATTTTCTCTTGATGTTTATAAAAAGATGCAGGTTTCAAAAGTTGGCTATTAATGATTCTCTAATCCATGTCTGTAAGGCTTAAATGAAATCTATAGAAATTTGGTTCAAACATTGAAAATCTGAAATTGTATTCAGTCCAAATAGACTATAAATAACTAATAAATGCAATTTTTAATGGAGAATGATGATTCAACTTATATTGATGTAGAGAAGTGACCTATTTAATGATTCCTTTCCATGTTTTATCTCTATAGTAAAGATTACATAACGCCTGAACTTTGTTCTATAAGGGGGCTATAAAGCTACAATTAAAGAATATATGATCCAAAGATGCAGGTCCACTAAAGCAAATACATCATATAGTAGAGAAGTTACCATAGCTTATGATCCTGTCTAGTGTGCTTAATTTATTCCTAATAGCTAGCCATAGGATTGCAGACACTTTCAGTATGGAAACTTTAAACAAAATAAGTCTGAACTAAGAGACCTTAGGGGAGCTATCTTTAAATAGGGAATGACAGGACTTATTATAGAAAATGTCATAGGGATGCCTTGTCTAAACTATATTATCCTCCTGATATTGACATGTATTATAAAGAGGGAGATTATTTGCTAACAAAGTGGAGCCTTTGAAGGAGTAATGCCAACTATTCTCACTAATTCTCTCTTTAACTCTAGTAGTGGTAAGTAGTATGTGGCTAAGGTTAAATGCTTGATGGGTAAGATACAGAGGACCTAATTTTGATTCATTATCACACCAAAAGCTCTATTTTCCCCATTCCCAATTTGGTATCAATTATCATACCAATTTTGATCCATAAAGCCTCTTTATCAGTTAAGATTCTTCAAATTATCTTAATTAGAGCCATTTTTCTTTCTTGAAAATCTCCCTAATTCAAAGGAAATTCCTAAAATTTCGTTTGTAGACTTTGTTATCTCTTTAGGTAATTCTATAAATGAGAGTTAATAAGAAGTCAGATTAGATATAGATAAAATGATAAGATAGATTCTACCTGTATATAACAAGTTTTTATTGCACCACCTCCTTATCCTTATTTAAATTTTCTCCACTAGAGAGTGGTAGTCCCTAAATGAAGGTTTGCCTATGGTGATAAGAACTCCTAAGCACTTAAAAGGTAACTACATTGGTTTTAGATTAGAGATAATAGTTAATCTATCCTTTAACTCTAATATAACTATAGATACATATATGTTTCTCTTGTCTCTATTAAGAGAGAGGCCAAATATTTGGTTGAAAGCTTACAAAGAGTCCATAGGGGAATTATTAAGGAGATATAAACTTCATAAAACAATAGTAAATCATCAGTAAATGGTCGAGAGAATATTAAATTCCTACCTTTAGAGTGAAAAACAAACCTTGGGATGGTTAAGATGTTTGTAAAATGCTAGTATATGGAATACCTAGTATAGAGAGTGAAGAGGTATGGAGAGACTGGATCCCCCTATCTTATTCCTCTTCTTATTTAGATGCAGTTAGTAAGTTCTCCATTGACTAATATACTAAAAAAGATGGTTGAGATGCATTCCTGAATCTATTTTGTGAACTTATTTGGGGAACCAAATGCCTTCATTGCATGAATGAGGAAGTTCTAGTCCATTAAGTCAAAAGTTTTATGGAAGTTAATTTTCAAAGAACAATTTTTTTGGAGAATATCCTTTATAATAGTCCTCGAACAACTTCTGAGCAATTACAATATTATCCCTTATACTCCTTTAATAAAATTCTCTATAGGATATGTTAATTATTTATTATAACACTTGTTTTAGCCTAAAGGCTAGTCTATTGGAAATTATTTTGAAAGTGGTACTGTAGCAGGACATAAACTTGTAATTTAACAAAGAGGGATATGGTATATTAGATAACTTGTTCTCTAACTAAATCCCATAATTTTTTAAAGAAGAAACTATTCAACCTATCAAGTTCTAAAGCTTTTTTTGGATTGAATCTTTTCAAAGTTGTTACTATTTCCTTTATGTCCAATGGTATGATGAAGACAGAGTCTCATATTTAGATACTTCCTCAGAAGTGAAAGTTGTAAGATGTTGTTTAGAAGATAAGTATGGTGACTAAGTTTCTAATAATGACTTAAAGTAGGAATATGCTTCCATTTTCAATTATTATGGTTTCCATATCTTATTCCCCTTAAAGTCAATAAGTTATGTGATCTTTTTGTATTTCTCCTAGCTAAGATACATTTACAATAGAATTAGGAGTTGTTATCACTAGAATTTAGTCATTAAATTATGTATTTATATTTAAGAATGAGCCTTTGTTAATTAATGTCACTTATTTTGCTATTGCAAAATTCACAGTTAAAATTTTTTTATCCTTTTTTAGTGCTTGAAATTTCCTTACACATTTATATTGTTTATATTTATGTACATTGACTAATATTCCTTTTTTAAGAGTATCAAAGAATCCCTCAAGGTTGACCAGGTAGTTTTAGAATACAAAGGGCATAGATTTGGTGTGCCAATCCTTTAGGTTATGAATTTCTATAGGGTTAGGATCTAATGACAGAGGTTAATTAAAAACTGCCTTGCTCCTAGTAAACTCAGATAGTTATAGATTATTTACTATAGCTTAATCTAACATTTTCCTTTTATGCTTCTATTATATATGTAAAAGGTGAATTTATATTTTGAATGTTGCTATGGAAATGCAGCATGTGTATGAGTTTACAAGTAATTTATTTTTTTATACTGTTCAATTTTGCTTCAGACATTTATGCAAGTTTGTGCAGTTGATTATTATGGTAGGTTTAAATGGTATAATCAAATGTGTCTTTGACAAAAATCCTTAAAGGAGGTCAGGTTTATATCTTTTAGTGCTCTTCTTTTGTATAGATTGTGCTTATCTACATGTTTTTATTTGTGTTTATCTACATGATTTTATTTACTAATGACTATGCAACGCGTTCATTTTACCTTTAAAATTATTAAATCAGCCTTATCTTAACATCAAGTGAAAAATCAATGTAAGATTATAGAAAATGAACAAAAAGTTAGTCATTGTAATCAATTAAAAAACAATCGAATGGCCAAATTTAGTAATAACCTAACCTTTGGAAGTTAAAAAGTGCAAATTTGTTTCCCATGTACCTCTAATACAACACTATGAATTTAAGAGAATTGAAATTAAGATATCCATTAAACAATTTGGATACACATTAACACGAAAAATATAAACTATTTTGAATGATCTTCCCTTGATGTAATGGAAGCTTAGCTCATTTAGATGATTTCTTTTCTTCTATGATTATGGCTTTGGCCTCTACTTTTTGATGAATTGTTATGTATTTGGCTGTCCTCATTAAGTAAATGTTTGTATTCTTCAAGACTTGCTAATAGGGATGCATCAACCTTCTTACTAAATTTCCTTTTCCTTATATTTTTTGTCATGCTCATCTTTATAATCATCAATGCCGCTAGCCTCAATGTTTTCATCATCACTACTTCTACTATAAGTATCTGAGTAACTAAAATATTCTCCTTCCAAAACATTCGATGACACACCCATCTATGTATCATTGTCGTCATAATCTCCATATGCTAAAAGTACATTAAACATATTACAATGGATCCTCAAATCTGAAACTAGCTCATGTACATAAGGTTCTAACAAATCAAGTCTTTTCCTGCTCACAGAAATTAGAAAGCACCATTAAAACGATGTCAGCAATACCTAGAAAAATCAACTACAACCCTTAAAGGATTTATAACTTTTTTTTTTCATAAGAGTCTCTAATATGTTTAGAATCATTAACAATCTCAGCATTAAATGACTTCACTAATTAATTTCCTTTTCAAAATTAGAAACAAACAATGACAGCTTGTTGAAATTCCATTTTCAATCCATCTCACCTTTTGTCTAAAATGTAACGTTGCCTTCTATGACTTAAGACGCTTTAAATAGGAATAATTTTAATAGCGAAAACTAAGTGTTATCAGTTAAAAAGTGGAGGCTATAGTTCTATCATATTGTATGTCTATAACTAACTAAGCCTCCAAAAATAAAACTCTAAATGAGAATTATAACTTCTAAACTATACATAACAAAAGGTCTTGTGAACAATTCCAAGAACGCTTAACAGGAAATAAGCCTCCCTAGTAACTCTAATTTTGTTTATAATAATAATAAATAAAGTAAAAATGATTATTTTGACATAGGTAACAGACAAGACAAGTGGAGGATATAATATGGATTTACTTGTCAAAACACAAACATCAATGCTAGTATAAACTAACCGCCTTAGCAAATTTTCTTTTTTAAAAGGAACATCATATCACTGATAAACAACCAACTATTGCAAACACACCACAAAACGTATCAATAACTATTAAACAGAATTAGAATCAATATACTATTTATTGGGCACACAGTCATCGAGATTTAAAGCCAAATTTACATTTTGTTCAATAGAGTAAAGCCAAGCTAGTATCCTAACCAATTAATCTTATATGCTACAAAAAAATTCTTATCAAACTCCACACAACAATATGCCAAACAAATTATTCTTATTTTGACAAATACCAGTATGAAATCAAGAAACCATGCAAATCATTATGGATTTCATCTATAATTCAACAAAATGGCCATTCAATGATGGAGAGATTAACCCACCATAAAACATAATATACTATTTATTAGGCATACACAATCATCAACATTTAAAGCCAACTTTACATTTTGTTCAATAGAGTAAAGACAAACTAGTAGCCTAAACAATTAACCTCGTATGCTACAAATAAATTCTTTGAAAACTCCACACAACATTATGCCAAACAAATTACTCTTAATCTGAAAAATGCCAATACGAAATCAAGAAACCATACAAATCATTATGGATTTCATCTGCAATTCAACAAAATGGCCATTCAATGATGGAGATAATAACCCATTGTTTGGAATAAATGAATGTAGAATGTAGAATTTATTTGCAAATGAATTCCATATATTTCATATGTAATTCAACAAAATGAGCATTTAATGATGGAGAAATTAACCCTCTATTTGGAACAAATGATGCAGAATGTAGAATTTATTTGCAAATAAATTATCTTGTTTGAATATTTATCATTTTAAATATGTTATTCAACTAAATTACTTATAATCATATTTTAAACAAATTTAAAATTGAAATTTCATTTACATCGATTTCCTAATATACTCTTTAACATAATATA
>JAOXYD010231761.1:0-17920 GCA_028565735.1 Pinacopodium congolense
AACTCCAAACTAGAGACAAATTACTTTCTACCAAGCCTCAAACTTTTAATTTGTCTCTAGTTTGGAGTTTGTTTGGAAAGGAGAACGATAGAATAAAGTTATGTCTAGGGATAGAGACAAATTATTTTCTAAAACTATTTTTATATAATTTAAATCGAATCATTATCAAATAAAGTTATTATATAAAATTTAAAATATTCAATATTTATAAGAGGAATTTTGATAAGGTATGATTAGGAAGGTTATTATAAAATATTCATTATTTATAAGAGTAATTTTAATAAGGTATGATTGGAAAGTTATTTTGTTTAGTATAAATAACAAATTATTCAATAATTATTGTATTATCAAATTCAAGATTTTGCATATTTTCTTTTAAGTTTTGATCATATGTATTGAAGTAAGTTTTGAATTATTTCACTGTCTTCATTTTTTCATTTAACAAGTTACGGCTCTTATTTATTATGATTATTTCTTTGTAAAAGGATTATTTGAGAAATTTTAAATCTTTTCTTCTTTATTTTAAATATTTATTAAATTTTAAGATAGGGATGAGGTATTAGAATTTTTACAAAATGCTGTAATTTAAGAAGATGGTCTGTTTGTAATTGGTGATCGTGTATATGATTTATAATTACCAAGAGGAATTTTTGGTCTTTTGCTATCACATTAATTTTTTTTCTTATTCTATAAAAAAATTTATCTATTTTTGAACTATTAATTTCATCTAGTTGTAATTGTTTGTTTTTAGATTCATTGTTAGAGAATTCTTCAAAGCATTCATTAAAATCAAATACCATTAAAGCTTGTATTTTCTCAATTGTCTTTTTAATCTAAGTTTTGAAGTCATTTATGAATCGTACAATATTTACCATTATGACCTTTTTTGACCTTATTTATAACAAGTTATGATTTTTGTAATTAGGAGAAGGTGATTTGTTTTTGGTATTACTATCTTTTTCAATCATATTAACTGCTTGTGAAGTTGATTTTAATTATTGAAAGATGCTAGTCTTTCCTCTAATTTGACTCCTGGAAGCATTAACTACATCATTTTATGCTAAATTGTAATGATTGTGATGGTTATGTGTTTGGTGCTAGAGATAATATCCTTATTTATTCTATTTAATTGATTTTTGCATGGTAAAAGGAAACTCATTAAAATTGCTACTAGACAATTTTCATGAGGTTTAAACATAAATTTTAATATTATAATATTTAATTATTGCAACAGTATTTTCTAAATTTTTTTGGTAAAAAGTAGTAGTTATCATTATAAATAAGAAAATGAAGTCTATATGCACGAGGATGAATCCTCTAAATTCCTAACAACAAAAGTAGTAACCTATATAATCAAAGATGAAATGTAAATAAACTAGTTAAAGATAGTTACAATTAAGGCTAACAAAGAACAAAAAGATCTTATAAACACTATGATGTTTACTAAAACTCACATTCACGAGTTGTAAGACTCAAGTTCTAGTTTGATTTTCATCGGAGGGCCTTGAATTATTTCTTTTGACCCCGTCTTTCTCTTTTTCACCTACTTAAGCCTTTGAAATTTCTCTTTCTCTTAATAGCCTTGAATAACACTTTAGTTTTTTCAAAGAATATCCTATTCAAAGGAAATTCTATGGAAGGGGAATCAAAAGGAGGTTTAGACTCAAGGTTTGAAGACATAGAGATATTTTCTTCTTTCTCTTCCATTCTTTATAGGATAGACTCTTAATACTTTCTAGTTTTGTGTCATTTGACAAAGGATTGTTAGGACTTCCTTTCAGTTTTTCAACTGATGGTGCATTCTCCATTGAATTTATTTTTCTTACTATCCTCCTTCTTATGTTCCATCTTATTACATAGGGGTTATCAAGGAATTACTCTTCCTTTTTTGCTGCATCTGCCTTTTTAGTATCCTTGTTTAGATTTTTTCTTGGTTTTTTACTCATCTATCCATTAACTGGAATTTTAAAAACCATATTCCTAAAAAATCTCATTCTCACATATTTTTTCTCATAATAGTCCAGTTAATTTCCTTCTATGAACTTACTAGAGCTTGGTGAAAGTCTTAAAGGCACTCAAGAGAGGGGAAAATTTAATGTTCTAAAACCTATTCATGATCTAAAAGTTGCAACTACTTAGAACCTATTCAAACTATGTGAAGTTCCTAAATTGAAATTCAACCAAAAGTGATATGCAAATGATATAAGCAATATAGTGTAAAATAAATGTGAATCAATAATCTAATTTACAAAGATATAGGGATGAATAAGCTATACAATTGATAAGGTATAAATGACATCAATCACACAATCTACTATATTATAAATATGAATCAGTGATATAAGTCACCAACTATGTAAAGATAAATCAATATTGAAATTTGTAAAGATATAAAACAAGTCAATAATACATTCAATAGTAACTTAAAGAGATTAGGAAAGAAAAGAGACATCAAAATTTATAGTAGTTTAATAATAAAATGGTTACCTAATCTACTCCTAACACCCTTGATATTGGAATTTTCATTATTATAATGTGGCAATGTACAATTGTCTTTATTGGGTGAAAAATAACCTATACAAATCAAAATCTTCTTTTTAGAAGGTAAAGAGCAACCTTTGACAAATCTTTTAAAGGAAAAGAGGTGCCTTTACAAGAACCAATAACCAATCAATTTAAAGACACCCATTTAATGGTAACTTAAATAAACCTATGAAGGTGTTTCATTCTAAGCACAATAAACTAAGGGCTCTTATATGCATTAAAAAAATGAACTATATGATAAATGATCCTCTGTAAACTTTAATAAAACAAGATATGATGATTTAGAGGCACAAAAATTTGATTCTAAACAATAAAGATGAAGTTATAAGAAACTGAAACGTAAAAATATGAAAACTTCAATAATTATAATGTTTTAAAGCCAAAAACTAGATAAAAATGTACTATGATGAAGAAAAATATAATAGGACCTATTAGAGGTTTAAACAAACATAAAATAATAAATTAAACACACAAATACTTATCTAAGAATTGAATAAATAGGATGGAATATGAACAAGTATCAATACTTGGCAACTTTGTGTATAATATTTCATAAACAAAAACGAAATTAGAAAATGTATTTAATAATAACTAACGATTTGTGGCTTCTCTGAAATATTAAGCAATTAAAGGATAATAATTTAAATGCACAATAATGTCTTTGAAATGTGAGGATAAAAGATTAAATAAGATAAACATAGGATATTTAAGAACCAAAAAGAAAATTTATGTTTTATGTTCAACCTTTGCACAAAAATAATATTCAAATACAAACACATGTATGAAACCCTTTAAAAAGATTATAGAAATAGAATATAAGGTTTTAGAAACTCAAAACCGTATTTGAGACATTAGAAGATTGAGGTAGTTATTGGAATTGAGAAATCATCGGGATTATAATGAAAAAGGAAGTTTATATTTGACAGTGACTATAATGGCAGCTTCATTGTGTATCAACGATGTCATTGTACTTCAAACATAACTACTGTTAATGATTAAAACAAATAATAAAATGGTTGTCTGCGAGACTATAATAGTCCTTAGCACCCTATGTTGTACACCACTAACACTTTAAACATGATAAATATACTTTTAAACATTTCCAAATAATTTCATAACATCAAAATTAATTTTAAAAAAGTTTCCAATCACATTTAAAAATCATTTTCAATTACTATATTGATTCAAATACTAAAAGCTTAAAATTTGATTAAAAAGAGAACTTACACAATTTTAACTCTTATGAAATGCATGAATGCAAGATTTTAGCCCCTAGAATATTTGAGCTTCAGGAAAACCTTACATATAAGTCTAAAGCACAGAACTGAAAGTTTTGGAGTTTCCATAATGCTTGTTGCTCCTTTTCCTTAAAGTATGACCTCCAACTCCAAGCTTTTCTCCTCGAATTTATTTCATGTGCACATTCTTTTAAAGTTTAGACCATAAACTTATATCATTAGCAAACTTTATGTTTTTAATCATCAAATATAAGATTAGAACCTCTCTTAGATTAATAATCTCTCTTTTTCTAATGATGACAAAACAAATGACATTAAGGAATAAAAAACTTATTCAAAAATCAATTTATCAATTTCAATTTATAAACATACATTACATATAATCAGATATACCAATGGTATACTTCCCTTTAGTTCATGCATTTACCATCCCCCTTAGTTTATATATTGAGAAAACTCATATCAATTTAACTAGCATTGAAACAACTTATATGAATTTAACTTACATTTAAACAACTCATATCAATTTAACTTACCCTAAATGAAACAATTAATATCCCTGAAACTTCTCTCCATTTTTGACACCATTAAAGATAATTTAAAATATGTACAAGATACCAATTGTAAAGCAGATGAAAATTATAGAGAAAACTACATTAAAGTTTAAAAAATGTATAAACGTAAATTAAAGTTCAAATAAACCTATTAACAATCATTCGTAATTCTCACTTAATCTTAAAAAACCTATCTTCATTCATTGGTTTAGTGAATATATTGACCGATTGGAATTTTGTATTTATAAACTTAAATTCTATATCACCATTTTGCACATGATCTCTTATTAAATGGTATACAATCTTAATGTGCTTAGTCCTTGAATATTAAATTGAATTTTTGGTTAGGCAAATGGTACTAGTCCTATAACACCTAATAAATATCTTGATGAGCTCTTCGCCATTATCCTTAAGCTACTGCTTAAGCCAAATTACCTATGTATAACAACTATATGCCATTATATAATCTTCTTTGGCAGTTGATAAAGTCATGAAATGTTACCTTTTGTTAAACTATGACACTAAGGCATTTCCTAAAATTGGCAAGTTTTGGATGTACTCTTCCAATCTAGAAGATTATTAGTATGATTTGTATCAGAATAGCCAACTAAATCAATATAGGCATTCCTATAAAACCATAACCATAAGGATGATATGCCAACTAAATAGCTCAAAATCCTCTTAACAGTCAAAAGATGAGACTTTCTAGGACTTGACCGAAACCTAGCACATAAATAAACACTAAACATAATGTTAAGTCTACTAATGGTGAGGTATAACAAACTACCTATCATTCCTCTACACAACTTAGAATCCATTAGTTTGCCTTCTTCATCCTTATTTAACTTAGTAGTTACACTCTTTGAGGTTCCTAAAGATTTTGTTTTATCTATACCAAACCTTTTTAGCAATTCCTTAGTTTATTTGTCTTGACTAATAAAAATACCATCTTTCTTTCACCTAATTTGTAAGGTAAGAATGAAATTTAATTCTCATATCATACTCATCTCAAACTCTTGACCCATACTCATAGAAAATTCCTTTCATAACTATTTGTAGCTCTAAATATATTATCATCAATACATATTTAGACAATAAAAATTTTTTCAATGTCTTTCTTAATAAAAAGAGTGGTATCTACCTTACCCTTTGAAAATCCATTTATAACAGGAATGCACTCAACCTCTTATACCAAACTATAAGAGCTTGTTTCAAACCATATAAGGATTTCAACAACTTATAAACATGGTTTAGTGTATCATGATTCTCAAAACCTAATGGTTATTCTACATACACTTCTTATTGAATGAAATCATTAAGAAATACACTCTCAAAATCCATTTGTTGTAACTTAATTCTCATGTAAGATGCAAATGCTAAAAATAATCTAATAGCCTTTATTCTAGCTATAGGTGAAAAAAATCTTCCCATAATCTATTCCATCTTCTTGATTGTAATCCATAGCTACCAATCTTGCCTTATTTCTCACAATATTACCTAATTCATCAATTTTGTTTCTAAACATCCATTTAGTACTAATAATTTGGTGATTACTTGGCTTAGGTACTAGTGTCCACAATTTATTCCTTTTAAATTGGTTTTAACATGTCATTTATGTCTAACATCTAACTTTCATCACTTAAGGCTTTATCTATGGCTTTTGGTTATATACTAAAGATAAAAGAAACATAAGTCAAATATCTAAAGGATGATCCGATTACTATACCTCGTTGGATATCACCTAGATTTTGGTTAGGGGATGGTCTTTTATATATCATCACCCTCTAGGTAAACTCTCATCCCTCTTATTAACCTCGCTTGGTTCAACTATTCGACCGTAAGGTGATGGGAGATTTTCTAAACCTTCCTCTTTTTCTTGCTTATATTAACATCATTATCACAATTTTTCTCTTTAAAACGATTTGGTTCATCAAAACCCACATTCACAGTTTCTTTAATAATCGTTATTCTCTTGTTAAACACCCTATAAGCTATACTAGTAAAGAAATATCTAACAAATATGCCTTCTTCAAATTTTTCATCAAAGTCTATTAATTTCAATTGACTGATTTACTGAAAAAATTAAAATATTTGCAGCCAGAAATCTTAAAGTAACAAAACTTAGTTTTTTTTTTCTCAAACTGTCATTTATATGGTTCTTGTTCGTATAAGGTCTTATATAGACCTTGTTAGAAACATGAAAAGCACAAGATATTACTTCTACCTAAAAGAATTTAAGAACACTATTTTGATTTAACATTGTCCTAACTATTTCTTGTAAAATTATGTGCTTCCTCTTAACAACTCTATTTTGTTAAGGAGTTCTAGGAGTTGAAAATTTACGAATAATACCATTCTCTTCACAATATGCATCATGTTGCAAGATTTAAGGATTAATTAGGCTGAATTAGTGTGATGAGAGTATAATAGCTTATGTAGAGTTGTCTTTCTTTATTCTCTAGGATTCTTAGCTTTTTTAGTCTCTTGTACAGTTATAAATCTGTACCAATACAAAACAGAAACAATGACCTTTTCATACCAACATGTTCATATGGTATCAGAGCATGAACCTATTTGCTAAAACCCTAGCTATCACCTGCATTAGTCTAGCCTCCTTTTCTCTGCTGAAACCCTAGTTATCATCTATATTAGTCTAGCCTCCTTTTCTCTACTTCATCCTTAGGCATCACTTGCATTAGTCCAACCTCCTTTTCTCTACTGAAACCCTAGCCGTCACCTGCATTAGTCTAACCTCTTCTTCTCTACTGAAACCCTAGCCTTCACCTTTATTAATCTAGCCTCCTTATCTTTACTAATGCCCTAGCTGACATCTGCATTAGTCTAGCCTATTTTCCTCTATTTTCTTATCATGTATGAAATATCAGAGATAACCAACACTACAGGCTTGCCCTCATCTATGCCCCCCACTCAGGTTTCCTCTTTAGAACCACAGTCAATTCAAATTACCATGATTAAATTGAATGGAGAGAATTGCTTGCGCTGGTACCAATATATACACATGTATGTCCGTTGTAGGGGTAAGATAGGATATTTGACTGGAGAAGAGAAGGAACCTACACTCGGTGATTCTATCTATACCGAGTAGGACGCAGAGAACTTATTGGTGATGACATGGTCGACGAATTCCATAAAGGAAGATATAAAGTTCCAAATATATGTGTTATCATACAACCAAGGAACTTTGGGATAATTTTAGCCAAATGTATTCGGACTTGGGAAATTAATCTTAGGTATACAAGTTAACTATGAAATTAGAAGAAATCCGTCAAGGTAAGGATTATATCACTAAGTATTTTAATTCCTTGAAACGTCTTTGGCAAGACTTGGATCTTTTCAATAATCATGAATAGAGATGCATTTATGATTGTGAACAATATAAAAAACATGGTGGAGGATAATCATATTTTTAAGTTTCTTATTAGACTTAATATGGAGTTTGATGATGTTTCTTATTTTCTCCCAACCTCATTTACCTAATGTTTTGAACATACCTCAGTCATCTCCAATTACTAATTGCATTATTAATAATAATAATGATTCTTTGGAATCCACTTCAATTCCTGTTATAGTACCTAACAAAGAGATGGAACAAATTCATGTAAAATATTTTAGGTTCAAAAACATGAAAAAAATCTCATTCTAACCATATAAACATGAAATGTGTAGAAATCATACATGATTTTGTGTCCATTGATCCAAAAAAATGTGGAAATCTATCTTGAAATTGTATTATTGACTTATAAAACATACAAAAAAAAACAGAGAGGGAGAGAGAGAATGTAGAGACTGGAGAGAGAGTCTAGAGAGACCTCAGAGAGTTTTTATTTTGTGCTGGAGTTTTTGCTCTTTTCTAATGCCTGCTTCTTGTGATGGCTCAAGTGATTGAACAATCAAATATATATATAGTAAGAGGAGGAGATCTTACATTGTCTTTATGGATAATCTTTTATTAGACAACCCCATCACAATTTAATAAACTATCCGCCTATACTGATAGTGTTATATTTTCTTCTAGAAAAATATTTATCAGTTATGGACTATTAATCCAATTTTATTTTTACTTATCTAACTAATATTGTCTAAATTAAATGCTCGAACAATTAAATGGACTGTGGTCCAACAAAATTATTTCATCATTCTCCTCCATGGACCAGCATTAATTATCTCAATCAGGATGATCAAGTAAAAACAATGATATGATATAATTTATAATCTACAGATAAATAAAGTCAATCACTCTATCCTATAAGGCTATCAATACTGAAAAATACCAGAAACATGCATCATATAGCGACATAGTTCCAATATAATCACATATATCGAATCACTTTACTAACACGAGTGAGAAAATGTCATGCGGCAAACTACATGGTACCATTCCATATGTATCACGCTATGTTTTTCAATCTTAATATCTCTATTTCATGCTAAACCGCATTTAGAGATATCCATATGGGATGAATACTTTTATCCCACTATGTCTCAATATATTTTTGGCATCTCGAGATACTGTATGTGTCTAGAGACATAGTAAAGTTCATATTATGAGAATGCTCAATGACCTAGACATGCTTAAGATTTATACAAAGCTTAAGACTTTTAATCTATATGCCTCTAACTGATACTATCAAAGGACTTCTGTACACCCATATTGTCAACATGTTTTTGAAAATTGATTGATCATAGTCCTTTAATTAGTGGGTCTGCGAGCATATATTCTATTGAAATATGCTTTATTGTAATGTCACCATTCTGCACCAATTCCATTATGATCAAATACTTGACGTCTAAATGCTTCGACTTTGTGATGTTCTTATTATTATTACTGAACAATATCATGAAAAAATTATCATAGTATAACTGTATTCATCGAGAAATTGACTATATCACAGACAATTCAAAAATTAAATTTCTTAACCATACTATCTATGAAGTAGCTTTATATCACGCAACAAACTTTCTATGCATAGTTGATGATGTCACGACTATCTGTTTGACACTTTTCTACGAGATTGCACCATCTGCTAGCATGAAGATGTAACCCGAATTGGACTTCCTGTCATCTGGACACTTAGCAAAATCTAAATCTATATACCCTATTAGATTTAAACTTTCAACCTTTTTTTATATGAGCATATGTACCTTGAAGATATCTCAAAACTCATTTTAGTATATTCCAGTGGTCCATACTTGAATTAGATAAATACCTACCCAACAAACCTACAACAAATGCAATATCTAGTATAGTACATACCTATGCATACATCAGGCTACCTACTGCACTAGAATATGGTATATTCTTCATGGCCTCCTTTTTGACTTCATTCTTTGGACACTAATCTAAAGGTAATTTCTCTTTATGAGAAATTGGTGCTGCACAAGGTTTGTAATTTTCCATATGAAACCTTTGCAATACACATTTTATGTATGCCTTTTGTGAGAGATTCCCAGTGAATATGAATACCTAAGACATAAGATGCTTCACCAAGATCCTTCAAATCAAAATTTTTTGACAAAATTTGCTTAACTTCATGAAACATGTCAAAATCATTTGATGCAAATAAGATTTTATCCACATACAATAGTAGAAAGATCATCTTACCATCTTTAATCTTGGAATACAAACATCTTTCAACTTTATTTTTTACAAAACTGAAGCTACTAATTACTTCATCAAACTTTAGGTATCACTGCTCGGAAGCTTGCTTTAAACTATATAGTGACTTCCTCAATCTGCAGACTAGATGACTCATGTCATCTTGTTGAAAACCTTTAAGTTGTACCAATAAACCTCGTCATAAAGGTCTCCATTTAGGAAAGCGGTATTGACATCCGTCTAATGTAACTTTAGATCATAATGAGCTACTAATGCCATAATCACTCTAAAAGCATCCTTAGAGGATACTGGAGAGAAGATGTGATTAAAATTAACTTCTTCTCTTTAAGTGAATCCTTTCAGCCACCAATCGGGTTTTAAATAGCTCAACTTTATCTTGAGGATCCTTCTTGGTCTTATATATCCACTTATAGGCAATAACTTTACAATTTTGAGGTAAGTCAACAAGTTCCAATACTTGATTCTGTTTTAGTGATTGCATCTCTTCTTTCATTGTATCCCACCACAAATCTGCATGAGGACTAGAAACAACTTCTGTAAAATTTATTAGATCTATGATCTGACCAATGTCATAATCACTTTCCCTTAGATAAACCATATAGTCCAAAGTGATAGCAGGTTTCCTTGTCCTACTGAATCTTCTTATTGGAGCCTGATCAACTAGATCTTGTGCCTCAAGAATTGTATCAGTATCATCCATAGTCTGTACTGGTTCCTAGTTCTGTATTGGTATGGCACTAGGTCCAAGATCCATTAATCATATCTAAATAGATGTAGGATATGACACTATGGTCGCTTGAATTCTACCTGGATCAGAACTGCTGAGGTGAGAACTTTCATCAGACACATCAAATTTCAGAAACATCGTCATTTGTGATTCCATAATTCAGGAGCCTCCTTCTCTACAATAGAATTTTTTGCCCTCAGAGTGGTCAGGTATCCTATAAAATAACAACAAGTAGAACAAGAATGCAACTTGCTTTCATTTGTATTATATAGTCATACTTCAACTGGGTAACTTAAAACTTGGATATGGGTTAGGGATGGTTTCCAACCCTTTCATAACTCAAACGTGATCTTTGGAACCGATTTACTAGGGAATATATTCAAAATATACAAGGTTGTCTTTATGGATTCGCCCTAAAGGTATTATGAAAGGTTAGTCTTACTTTACATGCTTCTCATCATATCTTTTAGGATGCGATTGCACCTTTTGGCCACACCATTTTAGTTAGGACTACCCGGTACGGTAAACTGAGTAGCTATACCACATTTTTCTAAATATCTAGCAAACAAACCTTTTTTTTAGTCCTGTAACTCCATGTATGCCATAATATTCTCCTCCATGGTCAAATCTGACTATCTTGATAAATTTTCCTAATTATTTCTCAACTTCAATCCTAAACTCTTTAAACTTATCAAGTGCTTCAGACTTTTATTTAATCAAGAAAACGTAATCGTAACGAGAAAAATTATCAATGAAAGTCACAAAATACATGGATCCACAAATTGCGGGTGAGTATGGACCAGAAATATCTGGATGGATGATTTCCATCAAATCAGAACTACGCCTGGAAGATTTATTCTTTATTTTGGTAATTTTATCTCTACAACAATCAACATATGTCTCTAAATCGGAAAAATCAAGAGTTGAAAGAATGTTATCCTTGATCAATCTCTCAACTCTTTCTTTAGAGGTGTGTCCTAATCTATTATACCACAACTTGTATGATTTATCCTTTATGAGAGACCTCTTTGCAACCATCATTTCCATTATGTGAGAAGTAGAATAAAAATTTTCTGGAGTTAAACACATTCTATATAGACCATATGATAAGAAAGTTGTACCAATATGTTTTGCATCATATGATAATCGAACCGTAAAATTATCGATCAAAAAACGATAGCCTTCTTTATGTAAAAATGATACAGAAATCAAAATTTGTCTAAAAGATAGTATATAAAATGTGTTTTGCAATACAAGATCAAAGCCTGAATCTAAAATCAAACACATCACTCTAACAAATTTCACAGCTACGTCTATATTGTTTCCAACCATGAGCTTTAACTCATCTTGATTTGGCTTTCTCCTTATTATAAATCTCTGTAATGTGGAAGCATTATGAATAGAAACTCCACTATCTAGCCAACAAGACTTAAATGTAGCTAAAGCAAAATTGTATTCATGAATAACAAGGGCTAAAGATTTACCTGATTGCTCTTCCTTGTAATTCCAAGTTTTGTACTTCAAACAGTCTTTCGTTTAGTGTCCCTTCTTCTTACACAAGAAGCATTTGAACAGACATATCTTTTCCTATCCCTTGGTTTCACGAGTTTGACTTGGACCTTTTGTAACAAGATGATGAGGAGCTTTACCTTTGGGTTTGAAAACCTTTGCCTTGCCCTTCACTTGAGTCATGATCAACGCTGCCTATGAAGTGATATTTAGCTTCTCTTCCTCAGCTCTATAGTAAGATATCAGAGTACTGATATCCTAAGATTCATGATGAGTAGTGAAAGTAGTAACCAAATACGTGAATTTCTTTAAAAAAGTTGTAAGTGCATAATTCACTATGAACTTCTCTGAAAGAGAAAAACCCATTACCTCAAGCTTCTTCTGTAGGTCTACTATGCTTTGCAGATATGGTCATACTTCCCCATTTCTTGTATATCTCATGGAAAATAATCTCTTGATTAAAGACATTACCTCACCATTAGGAGAGGTACTGTATGTCTGTAATACAATTTCCATAAGCTTCTTTACTGAGGTCGTACTTAGAAGTCAGTTAAAAATGTTGCTTGGGATAGGCTTTTCAATCGTAAGATAAGCGAGCATATTTATCTGTTCCCAATTTGCATAATTGACTTTGTCAATTTTGGAGCTACTAGAAGGATCTATTGAAGGTGGTTCATCAGCTGTTAAAACTGAATGAAGAACTGCAACTGTTAATGTAAATACCATGTCTTCCTTCTATTTATTGAGACTGTTATTTCTTAATAATTCAATCGTAAGGGTGCATCCATTCATCGGAAAGGTTACTGCAAAAAATAGATAATGTAGTATCAACATAAACGTAAGATAACACTTATACCTAAAGCCATTAAAGGTAAACCGAGTATCCTATATATGTATCATGAATTACCTGTGGGCAGAATACATAATATATGAATAAGACCTCCATATAAGAGTGGTTAGAGCACACGTTACCAACTTTCGTGAGTCTCCACCTGTAGGTGTATGGGTCATTCAAGCATCAATTATTCCCCACCACATGACTTTATATGCATCTCAAGTTTCATACAAGGTTAACACCTATGGACTGAATGACGAAATACAAAACAAGAAACATCTCCCAACATGAAAGAAAACATGGTCCTCATACTAATTCGAAAGGCCATTGTGGTGACTATATTCTTATCAGTATTTAAACCATTTCCTCAAGTATCGGAAATACATCTGTATGTTATCCTCACATAACAACGGTATGAGCATATAAGATGTGATAATGTTCCATAATGTGTTGTAAATAACTGTAAGCAATAAATTATATCACAAAAGAAGTGCTGAATGCATTATCTAGTTCTTTATATTAAAAATTATTCAACAATAAAATAATTAAAAATTGATTAATAACCCAATTAACTAAACAAATCATATGAGATAATATTATTATATTTATCTCCTTTATGTTGTGTCAAATTATAAGAAAATCACTTTAAATGACTTTTGTAAATTTATTTAAGCTTTTCTAAAGTTAAAAAATCTAGAAAAATTAGAAAAATACATTTTTAAAAATCACAAGACCCAAAATATGACCTAAAACCACCTTAGGACCCATTCTGTAAATTTTAGAAGATTTGAGTTTTTTTGTCTTATAGTTGGTGCTAAGTCAGTAGCCCAATCAACATGCACAATATCTTGTTGACATCAACTTGTGTTAGCTGTACAGTAGCTTGATGATGTTAGCTAAATAGTACATAATGGCGTCAAGATGACGTCACTGTCAACAATATGCTGATGTTAGGATGACATCACTGCCAACAAACAGCTCCCATGTGTCATATTACTACTTCTTGTTTGCTCCACTTGTCCCTGTCCCATGTGTGGGACACACGCTTACAGCTCCTTCTTCTCCAGGTCACATTTTATGGGTTTTCTATATTGGTTTTTCACATATCCGAGCCATTTTTAGCTCAAACAACTCCTAATCTTCATGTTTTTGCTCTCTATATATTATTTTCTACATTATTTCATGTATATAACCAAAAATAACATAACAAAAACACATATCTATAAACACCAACAGGGCTCTTTAATTTTCTAGTTGAAGAAACAGATTTTTTACTACAAAATTACGAATATGGCTAGGCTTTGATACCAAATATAAGATACTTTAGGTTTAAAAACATGAAGAAATCTCGTATCTAACTATATAAACATGAAATGTGTAGAAATTGTATATAATTTTGTGTCTATTGATCCAAAAAAATGTGGAAATCCCTCTTGAAGTTGTATTCTGGCCTTGCAAAAAATAGAAAAAAATAATAGAGGGAGAGAGAGAGTGCAAGGCTGGAGAGAGAGTCTAGAGAGAAGTTAGAGAGTTTTTTTATGGTGGACTTTCTACTCTTTTCTAATACTTGATTTTTATGAACGCTCAAGTGACTGAACAGTCAAGTCTATATGTAGTAAGAGTAGGAGATCTGGTACTATCTTTATAGATAATCTTTTATTAGACAATCACATCACAGTCTAATAAACTGTCCACCCACAGTAAATGTGTCCCATTTTCTTCTAGACAAATATTTATCAGTTATGGACCATTAATCCAATTAATTATTTTTACTTATCTAATTAATATTGTCCAAATTAAATGCTGGAATAATTAAATGGACTGTGATCCAATAAAATTA
Organism: Pinacopodium congolense; assembly: GCA_028565735.1. Classification (NCBI taxonomy): domain Eukaryota; kingdom Viridiplantae; phylum Streptophyta; class Magnoliopsida; order Malpighiales; family Erythroxylaceae; genus Pinacopodium; species Pinacopodium congolense. The sequence goes on from JAOXYD010231761.1 coordinate 14,886, forward strand.
TTCCAACAATTCAACCTATTATAAGTAAAATTTCAACACCTAAACAAAAACATAATTAATTTCAATATTTTATATTATAATGAATCTATTCTTCATAATAATAATGAGATACATTCACTAAGTACTAAGGCTTCCTCAGTTAATGGATCTTTTTTTATTTTATATCTTATTAAACATCTTTTTTTTTCTTGTCTTTGCATCAACCATCCATCTAATGTTTCTAAGTTGAAAGAACCCATGACATATACAAATGTGTCATCAAATGATATATGGATTTAGGCAATGCAATAGGAATTAGATTCCTTTGAAAGGAATGATGCGTGGTATTTGGTTCAATAACCTCTTAATAATAAACTATATGTTATAAATTGGTCCATAAGTTTAAATATAGTCTTAATGGTAAAGTAGAGTGGTACAAGGCTCAGTAGGTTAATAAGGGCTATAATAAAGTGGAGGGCCTTAAACATAAAGATAGTTTTTCATCAATTGTAAATGACACATGATTATTTCTTACTTTACAAACTGCAAAACAATGGTCAATTGCATAAATTATATCAAGATTGTATTTTTAAATGGAAATCTTGAGAAAGTTATTTATATGTAATCTTCATAAAGGTATGCCAAATCAAACTTATAGGAAGTTTACTCGCTAAACACTCGTTTTATAGTTTGAAACAAATGTCTCGTTAATGGAATTTGAGGTTCACTAAGTTTCTTGTGCATTGGGATTTTATAATCTTTTAATGACTATTGCATTTTTACAAAAACCGATGGCGATGGTGTCCTTATTATATTCATTTATGTTAATTATTAAACTAAAGAAAGTAAAAGTTCATATTTTAATTATAATAAAACTTATTTTCTAATTCTTTTATGATTTAAAGAAAGAAAAAGCAAATTATTCAAGCATGTGAATCATTTTATCCAAAAGACATACTATATGTCGAATTCAAGTATTATGTTATCTATGAAGTCAAAAAAGACTATTAGGAACTTTCTTAATGGAAATTCAATGTAATTGATATTCAATGTAATCTTTCTTACAGGAACATCATGCATAAGTAACTTTATATTTAATTTCAATGCATGGGCATTTTATTTGTCAAAAGGAAATAAGGTTTTGATTTCAAACAAAAACCTTTTGATCTTTAAAACAAATTTTAAAAACTTTTGAAAGTGAGCAAAGTCAAATTTTTTTTATCAAAATGGGGATATTTTTTATTTTTTTGAAAAATTTAAAGTATTGAAAATTGGTGTATCAAAAGTGTTTTTAATTGTCAAATTTATTATAATTCGACTATCCTAAAGGTTTGGATATGCAAGAGTGATAAGTTATAAAAAAGATACATAATGGTTGGACTTCAACTAACTACATGTTCGATTATTTAATAGGTTAAATAGTGACAACTAGCTAATTTAAATGATTAAAATAGCCTAACTAGAAGGCATTTTCAAAAGTTATAAAAAGGTTGGATGTGCTCAGCTAGGGGTCTATTTGGCGAGTACCTATATTCATGGTTTTCTAACTAGCAAAACCTAGTAAACTACTATTTAAACCTATCCAAAAATTAGTTGTTACAATATTTAGTTTGTGTTTCTAATGACATTTTGAATCCAAATGGGATACTTAGGTTATTGATTGTTAGAAAACTTTATGACATCTTATTGTTGTAAGAATATTTAAGCATATACATTCATTGTGACCATTATAAGCTCTAAAGCATTATAGTGAATAATTAAGGCTTATTAAAGTTGTAAAATTAATTTAGGAAGCTATTTTTATCCTTTATTTATTAAAAAAATTGTGGTTAATCGTCATAATTAAAGAAGATTGGAAACATTTCTTCTTCACCTAAGAAAAAAATGAAAATTCTTGTAAAATTTTTTCCCTTTATTGTGTTGAAAGAAGAGTTTAATGAAATATCAAATGAACCTAGGAGAGTGGATGTAGGCAACATTTGTTTGTCAAATCACTATAGAATCAATCTTCGTTCACTACTCTCTTTATATTAATTGTGTTTGTGTGATTGCATTTAACTACATTGTCAATCTATATATGATTATATTATTTTTAACATTTTTAAAGAATAACATATTTTTTAGGTAAGAGGGAAGAGAGCTTTTATATAATTAATCTTTGAGATTTCTCTAACCAAAATATAAAGTGTTTAATATCCATAAATGGAAATGCATTGATTTGACATAAGAAGTTTTAATATGTAAGCATATAACTCAACTCTAACATAAACTTCAAATAACTTGTCAATAGACTTCTAGGTCTCAAGTTTGAGAAACATAAGATGTATGGAACTTCCTAAATATGAAAACAATCCATGAGCTTATTCAAGAGAAAAAATTTGGTAACTTCTGTTAGACTTTTGTAAGTACTTCATATAGATTTATTTTGGCCTACTAAAGTGATATGTGTGTTTTCATACTATGTTTCTAGGTTATTTTTAGGTGTTTTAAGTGTTGTTTATGTGTGTTAAACTTAGTTAGTATGAATTTTTGCATTCCATTTCATTATCTTTTATGTGTTTGATTTTTTTTGGTACTATTGAGTGTTTGAGGTAAAAATATGAACTTATTTGAAGGATGGGCTGATGCACTTTGATGTTTGAAAGTGTAGGTAATGAATGAGACCTGAAATCAGTATCAGTTTTCGTACTACAACTTCGGTGATGCATTAGATGCCCTATAGAGCTTGGATTGCAATAAAATTATACAGAGAGCTAGAACAACATGTTAGGAGCATACATATCAAATTTCAAGTAAAAAGGAGGTCTGTGGACGAAGATATACTGGAACTACCAAGCAAAGGTCAAAGTTGAAAAAAGCTGATTTGGTATGATGACGTGGAAAAACTTGTGGGGACATGTTTATGAGTTTTTGTGTTTAAAAGGACGTGAAAATTAACCTAGCAGCAACAATTCTTACCCTAGGTCAGATAAAATATAAAAAATAAGGTTTTTGTGGAGAGAAGGAAGGTGGAGAACTCAATTTTGGAGAGGAGACTCAAGATTCAACAAGTGCTA
>JAOXYD010231791.1:0-21548 GCA_028565735.1 Pinacopodium congolense
ATATTATCTCAATTCATAAGCTAAATCATGTGTTTGAATTGTTTGAAGGTATTTGATCATTCATATAGCTTCAATATGTGATTTAAAAAGGTGTTTGAAGTCTCAATTATCATTAGGAACTTGTTTGGAAATGTTTGGAGTCAATTTTACAGCATATTTTGTGTTTTCTAGACAGTCTACAGAGGGCTGATCATCAATTAACGGCACCCTGCTTGAGTGCCATTGTACCCCTATCTCTAGAAGCTGTCAACAGCGGTCTGTTCTATGAACAACGGTGTCGTTGATCAACCTAGAGGGTGTCGTTGAAGGGTCAGACTCTAACGGCTAGTTTCTACTTTCAAGTCTTATACTTTTTGTCTTCTTTCTATCATCTTAAAAATCCTCCTAAACCCTCCTTAAGCTTCCAGACACTATATATACTCCTTAGAAATGAATTTTGACATTCTAGACTCTTCAAAAACAGATCAAACCTTCTGAATCTCTCAAAAGCATAAAAAAATAAATTTATTATGGTTAAGTTAAATAAGGTGTTAGGAGTGCTCTAGTATTTTTGGTTTGATTTTTAAGCACTTATATTTGTGTTTTGACTTGAATATTCATAGGGTGCTTAAACTGTCCAGATTTGTAATTAGCTTATCTTGATCATATTGCTTGAATATATTCACATTTTTATGTTTAATTTCTACCCTACTAAGTTTGTTTAGGCTTTCAAGATTGTTATAATTCATTCATATCATTTATTGAAAGCTAAAGTCCTTAGTTTAATTGTGCATTGCGTGAAACACCTCTCAAGGTGTATTTAATTACTTGAATTTGGGGGAATTGAGTCTTTTTGATATTTGTGAATTGTATAGGCTTATCTTTTCCTTGAAAAGATTTGGGATAGGTTACTCTTCACCTTAGAAAGTAAGATTGTTGTTGTTGGGTTACTCTTTACCCTTGGAAAGTAAGACTGTAAAGGTTACTCTTCACCTTGGAAGAAGATTGTACTTATTTGATTGATTAGTATAGAATCACCCAACAAGTAGTTGGAAAGGAGACGTAGCCTATCTTTGGGGTAGGTGAACTTCTTTAAATTGCCTTGTGTCTTTCCCTTAACTCAACCTATTGCATTCACTTTGATAGTTGTATTATCATTCCATATTAGGTTGAATCTTGGTTTAGTAATTGCATCTAGTTTCTAATTGATTTAGGTTGCTAGTTTAAATTTGAGAAAAAGTTTTAATACCCAATTCCCCCCCTTCTTAGGTGCCATAGGGCTTATAGTATTTTATAATGATTTGATGTCTAATCCATACCTAGGTCTACTTGCGAACACCTTATTGGAGATTCTACTATCAATGATCTCACTTATATAGAAATTCCTCCTCTGTTCAAAGGCTCTAAGATAACCTTTATAATTTTTCAATTTATAACTAGGACTCCCTTAAAAATACACTTGAAAAGATCTCTTTCTTGACTCATATAAAGTGTTTAAGTGGGCTTTCAATAACACTAAAATGGATGCACATTACTTCATAAAAATCCAAGCCAAAACTCACCAAGTAACAACTAAAATGCTTAAGACACTCAATTTCATGCTTTAAAAACTTCTCAATACATTTCACCCTTAATTGATGCACAAATAACATCACGAAACACTTATTTACAAGCAAAAATTCACTTATTATCCATTTCTAGTTATTGATACGAATTAATTTTTAATGAATCCATTTAATTATTGGTTTGTTGTCATTATCTTATTTATTTTCCAATTTGGATATTGATCCTTCTAGGCTGGTCAATTAATATATGCCCAGAAGGTATACTAGTTGACCAGTTGAACTATCTAGTTGACCAATTCTTATGCAAATTGTTTTTTAGTGTTGCTCACATATCTATGTCACACAAAAATAATTCCTATCTTTCTAAAGCACTTTCTTAATACACAGAGATATTAAAAACTTTGCCAAATCATTTTTATTTCTAAAATGTATTATTTAAAGACAATTCCCCATACAATTCCTTTTAATTATTCATCCTTTACACAAGACACATGATAACTCATTGCTAATTACCAAATTATAAACCGAACTGGATATCACTATATAGTTTGGCAAGCTAGGGTCAAACCACAAGGAGATAGGATTCAATTACTATTTTTAATGCTGTAAGGAAAAAATAAAAATAAAAACAAAAACTTAAGATGCAATGAAAACTAAATAAGTTAAGATGTAGTGAATGCAACTAAAAAGATAAACATAATGCAAAAGTATGATAAAACTAATAACAATCCTAAAGAAATAAAATGAAGGTATCATTAAGATTTTGAGATAATTATCTATCCTTAAATCTAAATAAAATGTGTTCTAACCAAGATGATAATTTATGATTTGTTTTTAAATTATAAATTTAATTCAAACTCGTATAAATAAATTGTTTCAAAGACTTGTCCCCACCATAATTTCTAAAGTATAATACATGGAAAGTTATGATTCCATCACACCTATAGATGTATTTTTAGGTCTTAAGAGGAAAATATTGATAACATAAAGTGTGGAATTCACTTGACATGATTACATCATGCAGGTGCTTTATCAAGATTAACACATTGCATGATAAAATTGTGCACAACATAACTAAATCAACCTAAAATAGTGTTGGATCTAGGTGCCTAATCCTTATACCAATATTTCAAAGCATACCTTAGGTAAATCCTATAATTGTTACTATGCTTAGGAAAAGGACAAAATAAGTCAAAATTTTAGTGAATCTTTAATTTAACTCGATAACAAATTGCCAATGCTAAAGATCATTACAATGGAATTAAGATACATATAATAGTTATCTTAGTTGTTTTCTTTCATATAAAGTTCTTCCAGATAAGGGATAGGAAACATAGACTGTAGAACTATAATATCACACTAAACATTAAGTGATGCTATCACCTGCCAAAAAATAAATTCCAACATATATGATATAATTTCCTTACATTAGGCCTCATACAATATCATAATTTTATTCCAGAAACTACATAAATCGTGCTACCACAAGATAACACTTCTCTTTGATAGTCCTTTTTGTTATCATCACCATTATTCAAGTTACAAAATCATTATTTTCTTTACTTCCAATTATATGTAGCAATAAAATTAACGTTCGTTCGAAGACACATGGAAGAAAAACTACAAAAAATTTAAACTTTAAATTAATATATTACTTATAAATTCACTAAGTACCTAACATTAAAAGTTAAACTTGAAATAAATTATGTATACATAGGTATACCTATCATTGCTATGCTACAAATCCTTCCCACTATTTCTTGAATAATTCTATGTTTACTAAAGATTTAACTACATTAACCTCCAAAACTTGGTTTACCTTTGCCTAAAAAAATTATAACATAAAATTTCGATTATCACAACATTCATTTTCCTTCTTCTAACAACTAAGATGTTTAAATTTAAGATTACTCAGTACAAACATTTATCCCATTATCTAATTCATTAAAGGAAGTCTAAAATTCACACTTTAAAATTTTTTTAAAAATTGATGTGAACCCATTGTAAGCTATCTACTCATTTACATTATATTATAGTGTTAGAACATTATAATTTTTAAAAAAAATTATTTTCATTCAATAAGTTACATAATCAACTTAACAGATTACTTATGTAGCCTTTAGGATCAAAACATGATAAAATTTCCCTCAATCTAAGGGCAAACCTAACATTTTGAACAACTTGCTTTTTACACTTTGGTTCTTCCTTATGTTTCTAACCTGCGTCATCCATTATTATGTTTTCTCAGGCCCCCACCTTTTATTACAAACCTACATTTCATATATAATTTCATAAATCATTTCTAAAAATATCTAAATGTGCCCCAGACTTCTTTAAATTATTCCACAATCTTGAACCACTTCTTTATATTCCTTACTATAAGCATTTCAACATGAATTAAGACAACATAATCCTTTTCTTATTTCTATCATTAATGTCTCATTATGCCTTTAGATGTTTTCTTTCTTTAGACCCATGATTGTCTAAGTGTTATCAGAATTGTCTAGGTTTTATAATTTCCTTTAATTTTTTATGGAATTTGCATATTAGGATTTGGATTAAAATGTCATATTGGTATGACGTCCATAATCATAATCCAGAGAAATTGTGTTAATTGCCTTTAAAAGAATCCTCTTCATGTGTCAAAGTGATATAAAGTTTATTTAAATGCTATTTAATTGTGTATGAGTCAATTTAGATTGTGAAAAATGTTTTTAAGATTATATATTAACTTAGAAAAGTTTTTGAAATTATTCAAAGTGAAATATTTCATAGGGAAGGCTAATTTTGTGGTTAAAGGGAATTAAAATGTTAAAGTAATTGAAAAGGCCTTGGGATTGGATTTAAAGTACGTATGAAGTGTTTTTGGGGAAAAAAAAAGAACTTTGAAATGTGTTTGAATTGTTTTATAATTGGTTTAAAACCTTAAAGTTTGTTTAAAAATGTTATAAGCCAAGACATAAATTGATTTTGAGTTTAATTATGATATCTTAATGTTCAAAATTACTTCGGGGAATATTTGAAACTTATTTAAATTTGTTTAAATCAATTTGAATTCAATTTGAATTGGTTTTAGATTGATTTTTGGTTTATTTCAAAGCATGGAATGGTTTGTATAGATGAAATGGTTGATCAATGCCTTAATAGGTTGACCAGCATATTGTTAAAGCACTAATTAATTGACCAGTGAAGAATAACAGTTAATGAATCACTAGTTAATGGATTCTCAATCCATCATCTCTTTTAGTTCAAGAACATCATAAGTAAGTGTTCTAATTGATTTGTTTTTCATTCTCTATGCAAGTTTATGAAATGTTTAAGCTTACAAAGAATTAAAGCATCATTTTCTTGTGTAATTAAGTTTTTATTTTTCATTCTTCATCTTTAATATTTTTTTTGACGCTATCAATTATTTATTTTCTAGTTTATTAAACTTGCAAGCAGTTTATCATTCATTTTATTCATTCTTTAAAGCATTAGACACATTTTTTTCTTTAAACTTTAAATGAAACACCATTAAAGGTTTGTTTATTATGTTCAAAGAAGATTTTCATTTTTTCATACTAGTTTATATAATTTATTAGCATTTGATAATGTGTTGGGTACGATGCTTGAATTGGTTGCATTTTGAGCCCTATTTTTGCATTAATTCTTGTTGAATTCTAAATCAATCAATTAAGAACTCAGTTTTACCCTAAGATCAATAGAAGGCAAATGTACCTCATTAACAAGTAGAATAAAATGGTAACTAATTGAGTATTATATTCCTTTAAGGGCTAATATGCTAATACAAATTCATAAGATATTTAATATTTCCAACAATCTAAATTTTGAATGATGAAAAATTAAAAATAAACAATTAATAAAAACACAAAGTAAGCAAACTATCACCGATTAATTACTAGGTATTTTCAAAAAGTATAAACTAGCTAAGGTTTCAGATTTCATTAGGTTAATCACTTAAACTAGTGGCGGTGGAATGATTTAGGACATCCTTCTGTAAAACAAGACATAACCAATGCTCATGAAAACATCTTTTCTCTTTTAACTAAAATTATTTACTTAATCTATAAATAACTTGGAATAAAAGGCATGATTTTCATGATTCCTAAATCTAGGTTCTTTAAATCTTAGAATCCTCACACAAGTCTCTAAAATGGATCTAATTTTCGATTCAAATACGTTACCTAATTGATTTTTCAATTATGAAAAAATGATGGTCATGGATTTTCCATTACTTAATATTTGAACTTAGGCGATCAAGCCAATCTAGATGAATTAAGCATTTAATTGAGATAAAAATCATCCACTCAATATGTCAATAACCCATTTAAGCTCCTAACCTTAGTCAGAACAACTTACACACACATATTCATCAATAAAAGAAAAGATAAAGATATGAAATTCATATTCATTGAATAAATAGAAATATGGTGTCAATACAAATATTAAAATGAAATAAACTAAAAATTAACAAGGAGATGATCACTCTCTGATTTTCCCAAACTATTTTCATTATTTTAGTGCTCCTACAAGTCCCAATTGTAAAGCATTGAAAGAAAGAGAAGAAAATAAGAAGAAACATTTGCTAAGATGAATGTTTTGATCTATTCTCTTAATGCCCAAAAATAGTATTGAAAATGGTGTTTATATAGTCCACAATGGTTACTATTAGGGCTTTTATCATGTATGGCAAAAATGAGGTTGTAATTGTTGTTTCATTACAATAAGATCATGAAGTTTCACTAACTCTGTGGCATAAATAGTGCTAGGATTCCTATTTAACAATGCTATTTAATAACCCCTATTGATGTCTCTACTTCAAGCTTAAACAACGGTTTCCAAGAAAATAATGATGCTATTAATCAATAACCTAAACCACAGTTTATCTCTCTCTTTTATATATTTTTGCTACTTTTTATCCCATTTTCACTTCATATGCTCCAAAACTCTCATAAACCTAGAACTTGATAAAAATAGCCCACAAGTAGCATGAATTTGTGGCTTTAATTGGTAAAAATACTACATATTATGCTTTCAAAGTCATGTAAATTACCTATTTACAGTTCTGATCAAGCTGGTATATTGATATGTATATCATTGATTTTGGATTTGAGAGCTTGATTTTATGGTTAGATTATAGGGCTTGGTTGTGAGAATAATATTATTAAATTTTGACTTTGGTTGAAGGATTCCTCTTTACTCTTAAGAAAAAAAAAGATTTTGTAATATATTACTCTTAACCCTTAAAAAAAAACCCTTTAGCCCCTTTATAGAAAGAAAATTGTTGTAAGAGTTTCTCTTCACTCCAAAGAATATTAGAGTTTTTGAAAATTCCAAAATATTTTGTTGGAATAGGATATACGTTAACGTGCGTAATATAAACCTCTATAAAATATTGGTGTATCATTCTCTTCCTATCCTTTTATTTTTGTGCAAGTTATAATTCTTTGTTAAATTAGCTAAATTTAAATTTCTTACATTATTTTAGGGTAAATTTTGATATAGATTGACTATTGGTTTAGGGAGTGTATGTAGCCAAAAATTAGTTTAATTCATTTATGATTTAGTTTAGAAAAATTTTAAAAACTCAATTTACTCCCACCTTAAGTGCCATAGGGCTTACAAATGGTATAAACAAGTTATCTTTTATATTATAGGACGATATATGTTATATTACAAATCTAATACTCATACACTTGCAGCATATCATAAAACAAGTTAGCATTTACAATAAAAAATATATTCAAGTTGGCTATAGTAAGAAGACGTTTAACCTTAATAGTGCATTTAGTTAAAGTTAACATTCTAAAATTGCTACAAAAACCTCTTGGAGTTCTTTTCCACATCGAAACGTACCTAAACAATTGTGACTATTTTCATTCAAAATTTTTATTAGTTTAGTTGAGTCTAAGACTTTGCTTTTATCTTTCTCAAATTAATGTTAATTTTTCTCAATTACTACAACTTTAATATCAAATTAATATACTTATAAGTTTTTATATTACCTTGTAAAATAATGATAATTTTTCTAACATATTTATATTTTATTTGAATTTATCTTAAGATATTTATTATCAATTTATTTAAATATTTTTTTTCTAGAATAATTTTAAATTTTTTTCATGAATTATTTTTTAATTTAATTTGAGTTTTACCTTGAGTAAACTTTTAAACCTTTAATGCCCATTTTATTAAATTTAATGTCTAGTCTATGTTTTCAGAACATTACTTGCAACATTATTATTCAATAAAGTGAGATTTTAGCTAATAGTTTTGATAATAATATGAAATATCAAGTTCAGTGGAATGGTAAAGTGACTGAATGAGCTAATATAATCAATTATGCTAAAGAAAAAAAGAACTTTAAAGATAAGGCAAGAACATGAGTAAAATAAATCTAAATTCCTTATAACTCTTATCATGGTCATTAATAATATTTGAAAACTACATATTGTGTGCTTAGACTACAAATCTTTCATAGTAAAAATGAATTTTTTTTAATTTTAACAAAAATCTCTTTTAATTTCAAAGTATTTTTTGGTGAAATTCTGAATAAAAAATTTTAATTTCTTTATGTGGGACATTGTTTAATTGGATATTTAAAATTTTAAAATAATTATTAATCACTAATTGATATACAAAAGAAGGTGAATTATATGCACCCACTATTTAGTTTATTTTAAAATATTCAATGAATTTCTTAAGGATATAAACACACTAGTGTAATAGATGTGCATATTTCAATAAAAACAACTATAAATGACACAATTTTAGGGATAACCACTATAATAGAGAGAGGGAGAGAGAGAGAATTTATAAAAGTTCGACATTAAAATTTTAGCTTGTGTCCACTTTCTAAGTATTTTAGAATTCTATTTAAGTAAATTCTATAAATGATTTCTTTCATCATTTTACAAATCTGAAAAAATTCTTTCATTACTCTATTTCAATATAAATCTACATATCTTTATTTTTTGATAAATAATCAAAATCTTCAAATCTCCTTAAAATATGTTTGATTTAAAATTTTAAATTTTATTTTAGTAAGTGTAAGCTCTATGGAGCATAAGAGTTGGGTGAAATGAGTGTCTAATAGTTTTCTAAACAACTATTTGCAAAGATGAAGTCCCTAAACCAAAATTCGACCTAAATGCAATGAAATGACAATTAAACATAAAAATTAAAATTGAAAATTCTCAAGATCATCACCATATGCATAAAATCAAAGCATAAGGGAAAAGAAAGATACAACATAACTTTCATAATTGTTTGACTAATAAATCTTTAGCTTATGTATACTTTTAACATCTTTGTTAGATTTTCACTATAACAATTCTTCCTTAAGGTGACGAGAAAAATTACTACATCTTTTTTTTTTTTTTTTTTGTTCACTAAAAGGGTGAAGAGTAGGGTAAAGAACAACCCAACATCTTCTTTCCAAAAAGGAGGTGAAGAGGAACCTAAAAAATCTTCTTTTCTAATAGTGAAGAGTAACTCTCCAACAAACTTAGTAAGTTACAACTTTAATCCAAAAACAATCTCAATTCTCAAGACTTTAATCTTCACTTAAACATACACAAGTTAAAGCACTTACTTGGTAAAAAATAATGCTAAAGGAGGGCTTAAAATAGTGTAATAAATGCAATCATAAAAAAAATATTTTCTCTAAAACTCATTTAATATCAAAATTAACCAAATAACTTTTAATCTACTCATAAACAACAAGATTGCATAAAAATTGTTAAAAGACCTTATAACACGTATTTATATGATTCCCAAGCTCTAGTATCCTTTGGAAGCTCAAATGAGACACTATACATAATTCAAAATCTATTACACAATGAATGAGGTAGTCCTTATCCATTATAGAGCTCATTCGGTTGGCCAATGATCATAGAGCAGTTACCTAGCCATTCACGAACTACTTCCTTTAGTTAGTTAACTAATTTTCCTATTTGAAGGCATTGGATGATTAAGCTTGGATATTTTTTACCAAAGAAAAAAAACTTAAATAGTTGACTAATTCACAACATGGTTCATCGATAGTTCTATAAATCAAATTCACACATCCTACAACAAATGAAATTAATTAGAAACTCCCAAAGAAAATTTCTTTGTTCCAAAAGTTAGCACAAAGTTTTGGTGATTAAGACAATCAATTAAACTTAAAAACTTAAAATTTCTTTATACATAAACTTTTAATTGCATTTTAAAATTTTCTATTTCAAAATCAATTCTAGAAAATATCCAAAAATGTTTTTTGACTTCAAGATGAATTTATAGAAGTTTTAAAATATTTATAAATTGATTTTTAGTACTAAGACTTTTCAATTAAGTTCATATACAAATTAAGTCTTGGTTTGGGAAAATCTAAGCCTACGTTGAAAACTTTCCATATTAAACCAATTTTCAAAACATTCTTAACCAATTTCAAACATACCAAAACCTTTTTCTTGCACTACAAAAACAACTCAATTTTTTTTAAATCAATTGCAAAGTAATTCTAAATACCAAGATAGGTTATTTCAAAATAAATACACAATTTTTCTTGGTTATTAAAAAATTTAACTTTAAACAAATTTCAAACGCTTTCAAAATTTCCCAAAATTATTCAAACCTTTCAAAGTTATGCTTGTCATTTCAAAAGCAAATCGTACAAGTTCTAGAACTTCTCAAACACAATTTTAGGCACTAAGTCATTTCAATTTAATATCATTTGTAAAATATGTCTTAGTTAATGGAAATTTAAGCATTTAAGAAAAACTTTCCAAACCTTTTTCAATGATTTACTAAAGTTACTTAAATATCTAAGAAACCATTTTTCACAAAAAGAAATTGACCCAATGAATTTAAAATAAATTTAAAAAAATCAATCTTCAAAATACTTTGGCATAAGAAGAGGCCTTCTTTAAAAACAATTTAATACATTTCCTCTTGATCCTAATTTCTTCTTATTTAAAAAACTTTATAATAATATGAAAGCACTAAACTAATTATATTTTGTAAATGCATTTAAAAAAAAACTCAACAACTCTAAAACACTTAACCAAATTTCTAAAAGTAAGTGTTCAGGGAAATTATTGAGCCCTTCAAGGATTTAAATGATAAAGAAATACTTACAACAAAAATTACATATCTAAAACTATTTCATCATCTATCTCTTAGTCTTAAAAGTCATTCTCAATCTTCTCATTAGTGATTTCCTCGTCATTATTGATTTTTTCCCTTTATGTGCAAACATGAACATCTTACATTTACATATCTTTTCAATACATAAAACTAAAACATCAATAGTTAAGATGTTTTTTCATCATAAAAAACAATGATTATAACCTTCTTTGGTTCCATAGTAAGAAAATTTATGCAAATACTATTGAAAACTATAAGATCTAGCCCATAGTTTTTATGAATAAAAAAATATGTATCACTAATAATATTTTTATGATTGATGATATTAGTAAGTTATATTTTAAATAATAAAAGGTCAAAGATAAGGAAAAAGTTATCAAAGGATCAAGATATGCAAAGTGGGCACTAAATTAGAACTCAAGAGAGTTTTAAGGCAATAGAGGTCAAAGGGATCAAGAATACAAAGAATGTAGTCACTCCATGTGTAATAATAATTATAATCTTTCTTGTAATTTTATCTTTGTTATTTAAATGGATTATAGGCTTAACGCATAAATCCTTTCACAATCAAAAAGAAAATTTATTTTAAACTTTAAACAAAACTTCTCTATCTTAAAACATTATTTGAAAAACTTTTAAAATTGTTTTAATCTAGTTTTTTGTGAAAGAAAAGAGTTTTAATCTTTGAAAGAACTTCAATAGATAAAAAGTTAAGTTTGGATAACTTACCATATGAATATGTACTATTTAGCACTTTATATAAGTTGAATTTTTGAATGATCGAACATTGAATTGCATTACTCATTAACCAATTATAAAGTTTAGTTAGCTAAACTAGCTAATGATGGGACTTTCTCTCGAACTAGATAATGACTTGACAACGGATGTAAAGCTATCTAAAAGTAGGTGGTAAACAAACTAATTTGACCAAGTATTTATGTTGATGGTTGCTCATACATAAAATAAGCTAAATTAAATCTATTTTTTCATTCAAAATTTACAATTAAATCAAGATCAACTTTTCGACAAGTGCACCAATCACAACAATTAATAAATTGGAGTATTTTTAAGACTTAGAGCATCGATCCAACAAAGAAGTGTAAGTAGTAGTTTAATCATATTGCAATTATCTAGAGTACTTAAAATTAAGTACTATGAAATTAAATACTCCTAGAAAGATTTCAATCAATTACAAAGGAGTTTGAGATTGCATTTCAAAATATTTAGTTAAGATTCAGCTAATGGATGATTTAATTGATTTAGAGTTTATGATGCCTAATCTAGGTATCTTCAAGTCATTGTCTTATCTCTATGGGTTCTATCTTGAAGTTTGTTCATATATTAGCCTTAGGTAATAGGTCTAAAGATTAAGAAGGCTGGCCCTAAAATTCTCTAATTTAGAACTAGCACCCTTCTAATTAGACAAAGTTTTGTCATGTATTGATTTAAACAATATTTTTTTAATCTAGCTAATAATATAGGTAGCTTTCTCAGAACCTAGATTATCTAATGATTTTATATTAAATAATCATGTCTAGACAAACATTAAACATTCAATAAACAAAGATTTGTCACAAATCATTCATCAAACATCAATTAATTAACTTAAGAAATTGACCTTAACTAAAAATTAGATTAAGCACATAAACTAATCAAAGAATATAAGATAATAAACTTTTATTAACTTACATCAGTAACAACATAAAAAGAAATTAAGAGCTCGATGTTGATAAATGTGTTTTTAGACTATGTTTCTAGGTTATTTCTAGGTGTTTTAATTGTTTTTTTATGTGAATTAATCTTAGTTAGTTTGATCTTTTGCATTTTGTTCATTATCTTTTAGTTGTTTAAATTTTATTTTATTTTTTATTGTTTGAGGGCAAATGTTAAGCTTATTTGAGAAATGGATATATGCACTTTGGTGGTTGATATGTAGGTAGCAAATGAAGCTTTGATCAACTTCGAATTTGGATTAAGTAAATTGGATAATACATTAGATTGAATTTTTAAGCTCATATGACTGTGGAATTTTATAGGGTATGCGAACAACATGTGAGGAGCTTGAATATTCAATTTCAAGTCAATCTAAGTTGTTTAGAAAAAGTTATAGATGAAGGATCCAAGAGTGTCGAAAGCTATCAAAGTGCAATGCACAATCATGGTTGCGCACGATCGTGACACTTCCTTGAGACCAACTTTCTATCACCCTTATGCAAGGACAAGGTGAACGAGGGTAAAAGTGGAAATAAGCCAATAATGTGTCCAACCTAAGATTTTATTACTTCGAATCCATTTTTGGACATATTTAATGGTTAGAAACCTAGGAGCCTCCAATCATCATCATAAAACATACCAAAGAAGGCAAAGAAGAGGTTTTAGTGGCTACCCAAAAGAGGAAACATCATGTACCTTAGGAATCATCAAGAATCACCAATTTTTAGATTTTCCAGCATTGAGGGACTAAAGAGAATAGTTCCAAGGTTCATCTAGTTTATTCTTTTCTCTCTTTTCTAATTTTTTATGCAGAAAATATTTTGGTTGGTGGATTTATTATTGTCATGAGTGGCTGAACTATTTGTTGGAAATAATCGTGAACTATTTCTTTAACTTGTGCTTATTTCTTCAATGAATGAATGTTTTTCATATTTGTTGTCCCTATACCTTGCAAGAAATTAAGAGAGTATGATGGGCTGTACTATGAGAGTTGACACCCAATGGACCTATAAACATCAATTTTTAAAGTAGATGATGAGATCTTAGTTATTTGATTAATTACCTATAGGATTGCTTCAAATTTAGTTGAATATTTATGAAAGGTTGTTTAATTCGAGAGACTGCATGATTAATTCTATCTTATTTCAATTAGGGATAGCTAGTTACACCTTGAGAGAGGGTGACTAAATTTTAGACAATCTTGGGTCAAAAATAAGTGAATCAACAAGTTATAAGGGAAAAAAAATAGGTATAGATGTTATTCCTAGTCTTAAACCTTAAAGTTTATAAATTCCTATGTTTTGTTCCTTTGATTGTTTATTGCTAGTTTGTTTAAGTTCAATTTTTTTTCAGTTAATGTCATTTTAAATTATGCCTTAAACAATGTTTAACTATAATTGAGTGGTGAAGAAATAAAACACCTGTAAGAAGATATTTACTTATACTACAACGTACAATTCGTGAACTTGCAGTATTTAGCGTAAAAAGAGTTTTAACACTAATAATTTTTTAGAGTCATTGTAGGGATTACTATTTTAGCATCTTGTTTAGTTTGGGTAATTTTTAGTTAAAGGTTTTTTATACTTTTTCTTGGTTATTTGTAGGTACATGAACATAAGGAGCACTAGAAGGTCCTACGAGAAAAATGAAGAGAAATTGTTAAATATCACAAGGCTCGAGTGAGAGTTAAGAAGAGTTAAGCACTAAGAAAGGATTCAAACAAACATGTTGGAAGAAGGTGAATAAAGAGGAGGCCAAAGGACCCTTATAGACTTTATGTGGCTTAGATTTAATGCTAATTAACATGGGATGACAAGGCCTCCTATACAAGCAAACAAATTTAATATTAAGCAAGCTCTCCTCAACCTACTTTAGTGAAGTGCCTAGTTTTATGGGTTGGAAAATGAAGACAACACTCATCTTGCTAATTTCCTAGAGATTTGTGATACTTCTAGTTTCAATGAAATGCCCGATGATGCAATAAGGTTAAAGTTGTTCCCCTTCATATTTAATGTTAGAACTAAGGTTCGGTTGAACTCTCTTAACTCGAAACATGTCACTACATGGGAGCAGCTAGCCCAAGCTATTATTGCTAAGTACTTCCCACTGACCAAGACTATAAGGATCATCAGGGAGATCACAAACTGCTAGCAAAGTGATAAGCAGTCATTGTATGAGGCTTAGGAGCAATTTAAGGAGTTACAATGGAGTTATCCATATCAAAAACTTACAAGGGAGTTCCTTTTACAATTTGGATGAAAAATTGGTGAAGACGCTTTTTGATTTCCTAAAATCACATGTTAAAGATACACATTAAGACTTTTAATTTGCAACATATTGGAAATACTTTACTGAATTACCTAATTTCAATGCTCATAATGTTTAAAATGCCAACATTTTAAGTCATGAACATCTAATTTTGCACAAGTTTTTGTGTTATGACATCTTTAACAAAATCGAAAACAATAAATTTTTTACAAGGGAATTATTTTTATTGTAGTGAATGGATGCTAAAGTTAAGTTTCACACATCCTTTTACATTTTTCAAGTTTTAGTTCAATATATTACCTAGCAAAGCAACTATTTGGGAATGGAGTACATTGTTAGTTCCTTAACTTTTCATTTTTCAATTGTTATTAATTGTTCAACTATAATGTGTTGTGAGTACTTTAATATTGCTTATTTGAGAAGAGCCAAAATTTTAGAGCACCACAAGATGGAGGTATGGAATCCTTTCTCTCATACTATTGTTAAACAGAATTTCACTCAAGGAGCTTCTAGTTCTAATCCTGTACCTAAATTTGATGATACATCTAGTGATGAATCTGAGGAGTCAGGTTTGTGATGAATGATCAACGTTATGGAGGTCACCCACCGGAAGATAGACCATTTCCTAGATTAAATGGATGACAAGTTAGAATTGGGGTCACTCAAACAACACTACCTTACAAAAAAGCTCTCAAATCCTTAACAATACAAGGACTTTAAGTACTCTCCCCAACACCATCACTACCACCTTCTTCATTCATTCTCTTGTTCCTATCTTTTATTTGTTGTGTTTTCTTTTGTTTTCTTGTGTTTGTTGTTAGTATGGCTTTTTTTCATCATATTTTATGGTCTTTCCTTTACACATTGAGGACAATGTGTTCTTCAAGTGTGAGGAGGTAGCACATGCACTATTTATTTGCATTTTGCATGTATAAGATACATGATTTAAGCAAGTTAGGTTTTGTTTTTTTTAATTAGGTTACCATGAAATTATATTAAAAGTGTGCTTGAATTTGAATTAGGTTACTTGATAGTAGGTAAACAATGCTGAGTGATTAAAGTAGTTGATTGCATAAAACTAGTCGTAAATTGATACTTAAGTGATTAGGTAATTTATGAAAGCATGATGAATTTTCATATGAAACTATGTATGGAATTGATCCTTTTCTACCCTATTTCAAAATCATTTCATTTCTTTATATGTGTGATACTACCCTTATGTGATTACCTTCTTACTCTGAACTAGTTTGACTATACTACATGCATGCTAGATGAAAATGATTAAATCCTTCTTTATTTAACACTTGACTTAAATAACCCACCTCTTTCATTGTCTCGTGTAACCCCTTTTGAGCCTTTAACCCTTTTATTTTTCTTGAAGTAAACACTTTATTTTAAAATCTAAAAGAAAAACCCCATTAGTCTTACCCAATCACAAGTCCAATGAGGTGCTAATTAAGCATTAGCTTGGGATGTTTATTTTACATTTTATTTTGAGATGATATGAGAGGTAATTCAACTTATATTGAGTGTTGTATATGGTTTTTTCTATTGTTTCCATAGTATTGTACAAAAAAAAATCAAAAAGAAGAAAAGAGAAATGGATCAGATATGGTAGTAACAATTAGTGATGAGTAGTTAGTTGTATTCACATGCATATCTCAGAAGTATTTAGTTGTCCCTTTGCACTTGGTGCCTAATGAACACTTATAAGGAATTCCTCAACACCCTTGTTCCTTACATTCACCCTAGCTACAATATAACCTTGAACAAAGTCCTTATGATCCATCATATCATGTAATCTGTATGTAAGAGAATTGGAGAATTTGCGAGCCTATGGTAATATGGTCTTCTAGAGGGAGTCTTGAGTGAAACACTAACCTTTAAGCACTTGAGTGAACTTAGTCAACATAATAAGGAAAATCCATCTTGGTTTTATGCTTAACTTTGATCAATGGTATCATATATTGAGTTTGTTTATGTGTATTGATGAAAACTAATTATGATGCGTGTACTAGTTTGATATTCGAGTTTGTCAAAATTTGAAAGATTGCATGCACATAGAATCATTGAAAACCGCTAAAATGTAATAGTCTATTTATAAGTCTTGCATTCTAAATTTTGGCTCGAATACAATGTTCGTTGCAAAACTAAACTTGTTTTATACAAAATGCCGCAAGTGTATTACTTGCAGTAAAAAGTGGATATCATCCAATAAGGATTGTATTTAGTCACCATTCAATTTAGGTTATACTTTGTTTAAGAAATAGGTTTTAATGATAAAAAGATGGAAAATAAAATAAAATTAATCAAATGAGAAAAGAAAATTCCAATGGGTAAAGTGCAAGAATTTGATAACTAATATTGAGATTAGCAGTCACTTTTATCCCTATTTTGCTTCCCTTTTATACTATTGATTCAATTGTGGTTGACCTAAGATTTTAAAATGTTTAACTACCCTCTCTCAAGGCATAAATAGCTATCCTTAGTTGAAATAAGAGAGAATCAATTATACTGCCTCTCGACTTACACAACCTGACCTAACCTTTCAACTAGATGTTAAGCAATCCTATAGGTAATTTAAACAAATAGCTAAGATCTCTCTTCAACAATTTGAAAAACATGAATATGTATAAGTCTATTAGGAGCCAACTCTCGCTACAAAATCTAATACAAATTTGCAAGCTCACTCTCTCAATCTATTACAAGTTATAAGCACAATACATATCATAAGCACCCATTCATTAAATCAATAAGGGAGAGTTCCATAAAATAGTTCAGAAGTAACTCCTACAAAGTGTTTAACTACTCGTCATAAAAAAAAATTCGACAACCATATAGGATATTAAAAAATTGAGTTTGATAGACCTAAAAATATCAAGTTAACTAATTAATTAGAGAGGGATCTAGGTTAGTTAATTTATTGCCTATGTGATTACTTCATAACTAATTGAATTTCTAGGATGAATTAAGTAGATAGAGAGATTGAATTACTAATCCTACATTATTTAACTAGGGAAATTTTACTCTACCATGACAGAGGGTAGTTGAAACCTTTGGACATCTTTAGCCAGCCATCATTATTTTATTAAGGTAGAGAGATGCAAGATAGGGTAAAAAAGTGATTCCTAGTGTTTAATCTTGAATTTCCAAGTTCTTGCGCATTATTCACTTAGTTGACAAATTATTTACTTAGTTTAATTTATTTTTTCATTAATTTCTTTTATTCCTTAAAAAAACTGTGCATCAAGTTGATAAGGTGGCTAAACCTAATCCTTGTGGAAGGATGTTCGTTATACTTATGATATAGCCTAAAAGTTAGTGAGTGTTTACAAAAAGTATTAAAACGTTTTTATTGCCATTGCTGGGGATTAGTAACTTTAGCAACTATTTTAGTTTGGGTGATTTTGATTTAATGGTTTTTGATACTTTTATCTTGTGTATTTACAGGTCCATGGGCATAAGGAGCATAAGAAGGTCCAATAAAGTAAATGAAGAAGAGTGTTTAGCTATAACTAGGCAAAAAAGAGAGTTTAGGAGAGTTAAGGGCAACAGGTGATTCAAAGAAATATGGTGGAAGAAGGGGAACAAGGAGGAGGACAAAGAAATATGTTGTTACATGTTGTTTATTTGGTCATCTAGCAGAATAACTTAAGGTGTAGCCTATAAGACGTGCATCTTCAAGTAAAATGGTGAAAATGATACTCTAATTAAGTTTAAAGAACATTACTTGAGTTAAATAATGGGGGTTGTGCCCCATAAGACGTAGACTTTCACTAAAATGGTGAGGAGTTTGTTCTTAGTAAAGGTAAAAATTGATGAATTAAATGAAAAAAAAAGAAATCTATGGATCTCCTTTCATAAGCAAAACTTTGCATGAATAATTACTTAATGAAAGACTAACTTACACTTGGTAATTTAAACAAATGCATGGTTATAATTTTCATGGACGTGCGAGAAGTGAAATTGTATTTTAATTAAAATTCCATTTCAATTCAAATATAATCTTGATATAAATGGAATAGGTGATTATTTTGGATCTTCTTAAATTATTAAGTTTTTTGTTAAGAAAATTCCATGAGATCCTTTTCTATTGTTACGATAAACCCATCATCCATTAGTGCATGTGTGCTTTGTTTTACAATGTTCGTATTTGTTATATGGCCTTGTATTTCATCCTTTCTTAAGTACAATCAAAGGTCTAAGTTTGGGAAGTAGATAAGAGTGTGTGATCTTGAATGTTTATGATAGAATTCTTGCATCTATGACTGAATTTTACGTTCTTTTAATTTTAATTTTAATTTTTATGTTATATATTTTAAGTGATTAAGTTATGAACTTAGGCATGATTTGGATCTTTTTGGTGTATGTGCTTTATGTGTTTTAGTTTGAAGTGAAGGTAGGGAACAAACCAAGCAAGGAAAGAAGAGAATAATTAAGTAGAATAAGGTCATCATGCCTTGAATATTTATGCTAGAATTGTTGCATCCAGAACTTAAATTTACATTCTTTTAATGTTTTTATCTGTGTTATATATTTTAAGTGTTTAAGTGATGATCTTAGGCATAATTTGGATCTTTTTGGTTCATTTGTTTAATGTGTTTTGGTTTAGAATGAATCTAAGGCACAAATTAAACAAGGAAAGAAGAGGATAATTAAGGAGCTCAAGGCCACAATCCTAGCCTTATGGACTCGAGGTTTAATTAAGTAGCACAAGGCCACGATCCTAGCCCTGTGGGCCCAACGTTTACTCACATGTGGCAGTTTTAGGTTTTTCATGTATAAAAAGGCCCAAAACCCTAGGTGCCATTATTCTAATCATTAGGAGCTTTCCCTAAAAGACAATAATATACATTTGGAACTACCCAAGAGAGGAAACAAGAATCTTTAAGAACATTCCACATTCTAGATTTTTCCAACTTCAAATGAGGACAAGAAGAGCGGCCATTCTTCATCTAGTATTTATTTATTATTTGTATTTTCTATCTCTTGTATGGATTATATGTTGGATGAAGGATTTTGATACATGAAAACTATTTTAATAGATGAATGGCTATAATATTTTTTTATGCTTAAACCTTACAATTGATTGACAAGTTGAGTGGGTAATTTATGCTAGTGTTTGCAATAAGAGATGGAACTCAAGAGACCTATATATATTAGGTTCATTAATTGATTTGGGAGAGATGTTGATTCATTAATTGATTGCCTATAAGATTACTTTATAACTAGTTGAATTCCTATGATGGGTTATATAGATTGCAAGATTGCATGACTAATCTTATGCTATTTAACTAGGGAAATTTGACTGCACCTTAAGAGTGGGTAGTTGAAACCATTTGACATCTTTGGATAACCTTCATTAATTTAATAAGATAAAGAGATACAAGATAAGGATAAAAGTGATTTTTAGCGTTTAATCTTGAATTTACATGTTCCTACACGTTATTCATTTAGTCGCCCAATTATTTACTTAGTTTGATTTTAGTTTTCATCAATTGCTTTTGTGCCTTAAAGAATATGTAGCTAAAATTGATAAGGTGACCAAACCTAATGCTCTTGGGAAGATATCCATTATATTACAATTATATGACTCGTATATTTGCTATATATCATAAAGCTAGTGAATGTTTATAAAAAGTATCAACATCCCATAAACTAGTGGACAAGTAAAGGCTATTGATAGGAAACTTAAAGCAATAATAGATAAAACAGTTAAATGTTCAAGGAAAGATTAGCCTGTGAGACTAAATGACACTTTATGGGCCATTATAATAGCCTATAAAAAAACAACTAGAACCACACCACTTAGGCTAGTCTATAGCAAATCATGCCACTAACTAAGAGAGCTTGAACATAAAGCATATTGGGCCATTAAATTAATCAATTACAATTTAAAACGAGTAGGTTACAAGAATCCACTTTAATTGAATAAGCATGATGAATGGCACCAAGAAGCTTAGGAGAACTCTATAATATATAAGGAAAAAGAAAATAAGTGTCATGATCATCATATCAAAAAAATAAGGAGTTTTAAATGAAAAATCAAATTCTTCTATTTAACTTAAGGCTTTGATTATTTCTAGGTAAGCTCAAGTCTATGATATGAACCCATATGGTGTTCTATAAATTTCATATCTAGACAAAGGAATCTTTAAGGTCAATAAACATCAACTTAAGTTATACCTAGGAGGAGATCTTAACAACCAAATGGTTGAAGAATATACTTTCCATAACCAAGATAAGACCTAGAACCTAATAAGATCATTGAGCTAATGATGTTAAACAAGTTCTTGTTAAGAGGCATCCCAACATTTTTAGTTCCAATATAGTTTACTTTAAGTTCTTATTATTTTATGTTTTTGTTTCTTCATATCTTAATTTAACTATTTTCAAGCATCTTGTGATTTAGTTTTAATCTTTGAGTTTTCATCAAAAGCTTGGATCATTAACTTGTTAGGGCCTTCAACCACATAGATTAAACTTCAAGTCAACATGGTCATGCTCCAACATGGAATTCATTATTTATAGGAGCTTTTTTCTCCTTTCCCTCTCTTATCCTTCATGGACTTCAATTGTTTTAGTCTTCCAAATTAAGGAAAATTTGGTTTAAGTGCGGTGGGAAAGTTGAATATAGCATGCTCTATCATATTCTGCCACACTTGATTTATTAGTAGTCTTAATGGAATGGCTTAAATACCATATCTTGAATGATTTAAATTTAGAGTTGATTCTTATTTGTAGTGCTTTAATCTCATTACGATTTCTTATTTTCATAGCATTGAATAGTTATTAAATGATTTCAATCCAAATTTTCCTTTTTTTATATGTTTTGTGTGAATTGCATGTGATTTAAGGCATCTTTGGAGTTTAATATCAAATTTCTAATTT
>JAOXYD010231801.1:0-17917 GCA_028565735.1 Pinacopodium congolense
GTTTCCTAAAGGAAGTTTGAGCGAAACACTAACCCATATACACTTGAGAGAAATGAGTGAAACCATGAGGAAGATTAATTTTTCATTTATACTTATCTTTGAGCAATGGTTTCATAAGTTAAGTTTACTTATGCACATTAATGAAAAGTAGTTATGATATATGTATTAGCTTGATACTTGAGTTGGCTAAAGTTTGTGGGATTGCATGCTTTGATCTTTATTAAAATGAAGTGATCTTTATCAAAATAAAGTGATAGAAGTGATTGGTTGAGGATAAGAAAAGGTTTAAGTGTGGGGAAGTTTATAGTTGTGCATTCGTATAGGTTTTTCTAAGTATTTGGCATGTGTTTCTCGTATAATAGGTTGATATTATTTTGTTTTAAGCCTTATTTTGTGTGTTTTTGTTTAGTATGATTTTCATTATTGTTTTGTTTATCTTTGGTATTAGTTTAGAGTAAGTTTTGATCATTTAGTGTTTTTATTTATGTTTTATATTTTATTAATTAATTATTGATTTTGGGTTAGAATTAAATCTTATGGGTATATTTATTTATTGTGTAGGGTGTATTGAAGTTGAAAATCAAAGTTGGAAGAAAACTTGTTAAAACAAAAAGAAAAAAGAAGCATGAAATTCAGATGAATGAAGCAAGTGAAGCAAAAGGAACCAAGCAATTAACCTTGTAAAACTAGGAAATTCACAAAAATCAAGGCATGCATTCCCAAAGTCTATGCATTATGAATTCAGGAGAAGAAAATGAGGTATGTCAAAAAGTCAAACCTAGTCAAAGCCTGGTTAAAACCTAGTCAAATGGTCAAAGTTCATAGGCTTCCATCATTTTTCGTCAGGTGAGGGAGCAAATAAACATCACTAAAAGACAAAAAGCAAAGACCATAGAGCTCTAACGTAAGACCAAGCTGAGTTATTCCATATGGGCCTAGACTTTAATAGTTGCTAGCGAAAGGTATTAACCACATAGACCTAAACTTCATCAGCTAACCCGCTTGGACCTAGACTTCATCAGCTGTTGTCACAAGAACTCAAATGGGCTGGAGATAAGTGCAAGTAGACAGCTTCTAAACTTTAGGCGGTAGACAGCTTTTAGCTCAATTAAAAATAATAAAGTAGGAAGTCTTAGCAATAGACAGAGGTAGCAGCTGCACACACAAACAAATTAATTATTGAGAGATTCGGCTAAGAAGAAAAGTGAGTGAAGTGAGCACCAGACAAAAAAGAAAATCACATAGTCTTCTTCTCCAAGCACCACACAAGCTTCATTTCCAAACCTAAACTTCAAACTTCAAGAGTTCATCAAGTTCTATATTTTTTTCAATTTTATTTTATTTTATTATGTCTTACATTTGAGATAATATAAACATGATTAAACTTATTTCTATTATGAGTGGATAAGCTTGTTTTAGGATTTATTGTTTGAACAATTTGTGAACCTTTGGTTGTTGATTTAATGTTATGAATACTTATGTTGCCTATTAAGCATAAACCCTATAACAAATCGAGAGAGTTAGTGGGGTAATATGAGTTAAATGTATAACGAGAGTTGGAATTTAATATACCTGTAGACAAAAAGTTATTAATTTATTAAGAACAGATTTCAATAAATTGATATACTACCTCTAGGATATCTTCATATCTAGTTGAATATTTAGGAAAGGCTTTGCATATTGAGAGATCCCAAAGTTAATCCTAATTTGTTTAACTAGTGACATTTAGTTGGACCTTGAGAGAGGGTAGCTAAAATATTATGAAATCTTGTGCAAAATATAAATTAGATCAATTAAACCAAAGGAAACAAATAGGGATAAAAACAAGTCCTATTATTGAATCTTGATTTTCTCTGAATTTTCGTTTATAGTGTTGGTGATTGGTTGTGTTGCTCACTTTTTCTTCCAATTTGTTTTCATTCTAATTATTTTTTTATTTTATTTGCTTAAATCAATTTCTTGAACAAAGTGTAAGCCAAATTGATAGGGTGTTTAGATAAAATCCTCGTGGGATTGATATATGTTCTTTACTACAAGTAAGACCTGTATACTTACGGTTTTAAGCATAAAACTAGTGGTTTTGGTCTTGCAATTAATCAATCAGCACCTAGTTTACTGATTATGCTAACTATCTAGCAGGTCAAGTCTTACTGCAGAGGATGACTTATTAGAAAAAAAAATTCTTCATTTATTTAAATAATTACATGTGGTAGGATCAGCACTTGTTTTGTGTGTGTGTGTGTAGATCATATAATTAGGAGATATATCACCTACTTGGAAACAGAAGATATTCTCAATTAGCACCATTAAAGACTAACCAAAGGACATTATCAAGCTTATAAATTGCTAACAAGGTCTTGGGATTGTGATTTTATTGGCCTATACTGTTTAAGGTGTAATAATTTATATGGATATATGCAATAGTTGTTAATGGATAGGTAATATAGATGCAATAGTTGTCAATGGATAGGTAATCTTTCTCATCGCGATGAAATGCCTCAAACTAGTATAAATGCTTGTTAGATTTTTAATGTTTAGAGGGAGTTATTTTATGGGTCCATTTCCAGTATCCTTTGGTAATAAATATATCATAGTATCTATAGATTATGTGTCCAAATGGGTGAAAGTCTAAGTTTTTCCTACTAATAATGTTAGAGTTATTATGAAGGTCTTTAAGAAGTTGTTTACTTAGTTTGGGGTACCTAAAACTATCATAAGTGATAGGGCTACCCATTTTTGTAACCAACCGTTTGATAAAGTGCTTAAATGCTTTGGTGTTACCCACAAAGTAGCTACTCCTTATCATCCTCACACTAGTGGACAAGTAGAAGTCATAAATAAAGAGCTAAAAAGAATATTAGAGAAAACATTAGAGAGCTCCAGAAAGGATTGGTCTATTAAAATAGATGATGTGTTGACCATTAGAATCACGTATGAAACAACAATAGGTACCACTCCATATAGGCTAGCTTACAAAAAGTCCTATCACTTACCAATTGAGCTTAAACATAAAGCATATTGGGCTATTAAGCTCATCAACTATAACTTAGAACATGAAAGTCACAAATGCTTACTCCAGTTGAGCGAACTTGATGAATGTCACTAAGAATCATATGAGAACTCAAGAATATAAAAAGAAAAAGTAAAGAAATAGCGTGATTAGAATATCAAACATGTAAAGGAGTTCAAACTAGGAGATTAAGTTCTTCCATTTAATTTAAGACTTTGTCTATTCCTAAATAATATCAAATCTCAATGGTTTGAACCTTTTTCTATTAACCAAGTTTTTCCTTATAGTATTGTAGTTATAGTATTGTAGAGATTTTACATCTAGAGAAGGGAACTTTCAAGGTCAATGGACATTGACTTAAATTATACTTAGGGGGTGAATTTGACACTTTAGTAATTGATGCTTATAATATTCATAACTCAGATGAGATGTAGATTCTAATTAGATTGTTGAGATAATGAGATTAAACATGTGCTTGTTGGGAGGCAACGTAAAGCATTTTCTTTTGTAGGATGTCACTTTATGTTTTTATTATTTTTATATTTTTTTACCCTATCTTAATCTAACTCTCTTTAAAAATCTTGTATTTTAGTGTTGATCTTCAGGTTTCAATCACGAGCTTTGGTCATTAACTTTTTGAAACCTTCAACCATATGGATTCAAATTCAAGTCACTTATTCATACTCCAATATGGAATTTGTTATTCAAGGAATTGTCGTTCTCCTTTCACTCTCTTATTTTTCATGAGTTTTACTTGTTTTGGTCCTCTAAATGGAGGATAATTTGGTTTAAGTGTATATGTATATAGGGAGTAGGGGGATCATTTTATAGAGCATGATCTATCATATATTACCACACTTGATTCATTAGAAGTCCAATCAGAATGACTTAAATATCTTGTCTTGAATAATTGAAACTAAGAGTTGGTTATTAATTGCAGTGTTTTAATCTCATCAATGTTTTTAATTTTGTGAGCATTGAATAATTTTTAAAAGATTTTTAACCCATTTTTTCATTTTATTATTTTTGTTTTGTGTGAATTGCATGTGATTCTAGGCATCTTCTGTGTTTAATGTCAAACTTCTAATATTGCTACATAGGACTATTGTGTGAATTTGGAATGCATTGTATTTTAATAAATAAAAGTGTATATATGCTTAAATCAAGTGAGAAAAACATTCACTCTGTTAGCTTCATACCAATAAGAAGGTTAAGTGTATGAGTGGAGCTAGTAGCCATTTATTATTGTGAGCAAGCTAAATAATTGGGTGTAGGCTATATGACATTAAAAACAAGCCAAAAATGATATCCAAGTTGGGTAACTGAGTGATATTTATGATAAAATGTTTTCCTGCATGTTAAAAGATAGGTGAAACCCCAAAAATTTCTCCAAATTAAAACTTGAGTTATGCTTTGTATTAATGATTGTTGCCTTAAACACATTTGCATGATAATCCATATGAAACTTTATAGATATTTGAAATTATATATTAGAGACTGCCTAGCTGCTAACGATGTGATTATGTGTGTGTTAACAAAGTTTTTGTCATGAATGAATTGTGATTTATATATTAAATCGAAAGCAATGACTAATCTTTTGTTTGTGGTCAATTAATTCTCAAATCTTGATCGATGTTATTTAAGTGGATGCTTAAGGACAAGTAATAGCTTAAATATAGGGGTATTTGATAGCTCATAAAGCATACATATTTTAGGCAAGATTTTGGTGATTGATAGGTTGAGTTTTAAGGAAAATTCATGTGATTTTTATGCATATTAAGTCAAGTTCTTTGAATGAGATGTTACTTAGATGTTTTCTATGCTTGATCATGTTTTATAGGACTCTGAAAAGTAATAGGATGCATCTTTCAAGTTTAAAGGGATAAGGAAGCAACTTGGGGAGTAAGGACATCATGTTATGAAGTTTATATCAAATTTCATGGCTAAAGGATGAATGATGGAAGAGATATTGCGAGAATATTGAAAGGAGCACAGAACTAAAGGAATTACTAGTAGCATCATGATTGTGATTTTCCTTGCCTAGTTGTAATTTTTTTCTAGAAGAAATCATGGCTAGTATCATGACCATGATCTTGACTGTGATCAAGATGGTTTGATCTTATACAAACAACATATTTTAGGTTATTTTTGTGATCTTCTTATCTCTAGACACCATCTAACTTTTTCCAAGCGACAATTAAAAATTCCTAAAACATCTTTGAGGGTTTAGCACAATCTTGAAGGAAGAAAAGGACTTAAATGCATTAATCTGAATATTAAAGATAGGATTTCATACAATAATCACCAAAGGGTCAAGCATTTAAGACAATTCTTTATGAGCTTTGCTATTTCCTTCTCTTTATTAGTTGTTTGTGGAATTTATACAATGTGTAAGAACTAATCGTTTTTTATAGGATTTGAGTTTTTATTAACTCTAGGATATAGTATTCATTGTTATTCTTGGTTTAACTTTTGATTTCCAAAGTTTGTGTTAGATTTACTTATGAATATTAATGACATTGAATATTGAATATTATGCAAACATAAACTTTGATTTCAATGCCTTGATTGTGTGTGATTGAGAAATTGATTATATGCTTTAGATCACACCATAGGTGAAGCATCTTGCATAGGGACTTAGAGTTAGCCTTACATAAGATGTCTGCATTAAGTATGAGCTTAGCCAAAATAATAAGTCCCATAGAATGAATTAACGCATTTAATTGATAAGTTGAGATAAGGAAAATTTTCTATTGATTTACCAAATTGAATAAGATTGCATACCTCGAGAGAGAGTGTGATTTACCTTAGGGAACCTAAAGTTTAATAAATTTGAAAAAAATTGAATCAAGATTAACAACGAATATGAATGCATTCTAAAGGGATTAATTACCTGAATCCTATCTTCATCATTGAGTGTTAGTCCTTATGAGTTATTTTTGGTATTTACTTTTAAAATTTTCATTTCTTTACTTTATCAATTAAATCAATCACTTTACTATTTTAATAGGGTAGCTAATTTAGATAGAAATTCATTGATAATAGTAATCCTTATGAATTCAACACCTGGATTCACCATAACTGTATTACATAGTGATAGGTACACTTACCTCTTCATGTGTTATGGTATTGATTAGTATGTTTCTTTGTTATTTTTCATTTTAAAACTTAGATATATCTATACACATATCAAATAGTAGACTTCTTATCTCACTTCTTCTCCTTTGACTTGAGGAACAACTAAAATGAATCATAATATGCACATTTCTATTGGCGGTAAGGAAATAATCACATGCCCATGCACTCTTTCATCAACTCTATAAGATATGGAATATGAGATGTAAACTCTTTTGTCGACTCCCCAACATTAGTCTCATTACCCTCACCCTCACCCTCATATCCATTTAGTTTAATTTGTGACTCTATATCTCTTTGTGAAATATCTTCTTGTACATACTCCTACTGATTACACTTAATATCATTATTAGGCTAGTTTTCTTATTGTTATTGTTGTGTGACTAACTTTACAGGTTGCCTAAATTGGATATCCAAATGGAAAAGAGGGGATTTTTAGTTTTTTTTAAATTGTCTCAATGCTTTTAAATTGATTTTAAAATGTTGATATTTCATTAATAAATAGCTCTTCCAACCTAGACACTTTTTCTTATTGATAATAGTAAGCTAATGGGGGTGGCATTGAGTGTGTGTCATTGTTCCAAGAAAAATTAGGATGATGTGTCCACTCTAGCTCATAAGGATTTTTGTAAGAGTGGTGGTAAGCTATCCAAACTTCATCTCTTCCTAAAGCTATTTCAATAGCTCAAATTGTTGGTGTGGTTATCTATTCTCTCTAAATAAGCTGTTAACATAGATATCAACATCTCCTAGTGGCTCTTTAGATCCCACTCATTGGCCAAGTGTTCAATTACCTGAAAAACTATAGATTTACAAGTTAAATTAAAAAAAACAAAATAATACAATAAAAATAGTGAAAATAATAATCCTAAGTTCTCTTTATATCACTAATAACTCCCTAGTCTAAATCTTCATATAAGTATACTTAATAATAATTGATTATAGAATTAAATATTAAAATTGAAATTAAAACTAACGTACTAAACTAATTAGCTAAGTAGATTAATGAAACCAGTGCTGAGATGAATACATAATTAGTTAAAGTTATTTAGGTTTGGATTTTTTATATTTTTCTTGTTTTAGGAAAATTTGCCTAATTCAAATAAAATATTTCCTCTAATAGTAAAATCTAATAACTCATATAATCATAGATAGTTTACTAAAAATAAAATCTAATCATGTAGCAAACATAGATAATTTAATAGATATCAAATTGTTTAAATTAAAATAAAGAGTCATTCCTATACATTCCAATCAAAAGGTTCCTATCTATAAAATGAACACTAACTATATTAGTGAAATGAATACAACATAAAAGCAATCACGAATTATACTCATCTCCAAGACTTCTTGTCTTTAGTCACCAGATCCAATTTCCTTCCTTGACGCACTACTCCAATTGGAGTGTATTTTGGTTGCAATTCTTTCTAGAAAAATTAAAATGATTCTGTTGATATAGTCGAGCAATTAAATGTTTTATAATTAGTAAACTAGATTCTTTGTTATAATCTCTCTTATTCTCTTTATGTCCATTAGTTTTCCATGGCTTTAATAAAGCAAAACCCTCCCTGGAACTTTAATAACATGTATCTTATCCGTTATACCTTGATGGCTATAGGGTTTAGAAAACCCTCATTAGTGAGTTTGGGGAGTTCGTGATTGTATAGTTCCAACAATAACACTAGAGGTCCAAAACAATATTACCATTTCTTATGCCCATTTATCTATTTTCTTTCTCTGTGATCATAATAGCGGTTTTTGGGAAAGAATAATGAAGCAAATGTTTACCCATGTTGTGCTTTTATAAATTGTTCAAAAACTTGCTCCTTTTTTCTTATTTGATTTTTCCAATCTAACATATACTTATACTTTATAAAAAAAGGGCTACTAAGAGTCTGAATTAACAAATAATTGGTAAAATTTAGATGAGAACACATCATTAAACCTATACATTTTACCTACTATCAAGTATGAAGTAATTTTCTTGGTTACTTGCTATTCGTTAAAGCCTACCCATTTTAGCATCATGAAAACATTATGTAATAAACGTTGTAGTTGCATGGAAAATTAGTATTTCCTTTCCTTGTTATTAACCCTTTCAATGAATTACTTACTAGTAACGTGTTTTCCTAATATCAATATAGGTATAAGATGTATTTGGTAGTGTTCTTTATTAATAAGAAGTTGCCAGGTTATCTTTTATGATTTCTCTCTCTCTCTCTCTCTCTCTCTCTCTCTCTCGTTTTAGAAATCCCAAAATTTCTATTATGTGGTGTATTAAACTCCATTTACACTAATGTTTTTCATTCCAACCAATGATAATGTCCAATTACGAATTGGGTGAGAGTTACAATGTAGATGCAAACTTAGTTAAAACAATTTTTTATATGTGTTTTAAGGATAATTTTACTTGCAATTCAGAAAAAAAAAATTTAGTCATAATTTATAAACTTCAGACAAATGCCAATTAATGGGGAAAAAAAGAGTGAAAAATGCTTCGTTATCAATCCTTGACTATTCCATGGATTTAATTAGTATATTGATCACAAATTGCAATCATATCCACCGTAAAGCTACCCGATTGATCCACTAGTATAAAGAAGGTATAGAGATAGCAAGATAATTGATTGTCCTCGAATGTTACAGGGTAGTAGAGATACGGCACGAGCATCATCTGGGTACCGAGGTAGAGGCAGAGGTCACAGTGGAGATAGACGATCTGGGCAGCAGACCCGCTCTGAGACTGTGGATCGACCAGCAGGACCAACTGCTCCAGCTCGAGCTTATGCTCTTAAAGCTCGGGAGGATCAGGATGTGCCAGAGGTTATAGCTGGTACGGTTTCATTATTTAGCACTGATATGTTTGCTTTAATTGACCCTGGCTCTACTCATTCATATATATGTGTTGAAACTGCTTTTGATGATATGATGAACTGTGAAAAGCTAGATTATGAGATTCTGGTGACAAGTCCTTTAGGGACTAGTGTGGTAGTGAATCAAGTGGTCAGAAACTGTCCGATATTGATTCAAGAGTGTGAGTTTGAAGCAGATCTAATCCGTTTGCCATTTCACGAGTATGACCTAATCCTAGGAATGGATTGGTTATCTCGGCACTATGCAATGGTGGATTGTAAACCAAAAAAATTTTAAGTCTTTCAACAAACCAAAGATTAATTCACAAACAAATAGTTCTAGCACCCATTTTATCGAGATCTCAAAGAAAATCAGGTCATATCATCAAAAATAATCCCATAAATCATCAAGGAAGAACAAGGAAAAAGAAAAACTCATTCTTATAGAGTTTTGCTCTTGAATCATCACTCAATCATGACCTAGGTTCTGAAAGACCCTATCTACCAATAATTTGCTTATTTCGTTCACCCTTCAATCTAACAAATTTTCCAACACTTTCCCACGATCATAATTAACTCCAAAGCTTACAAAACATCCATTTTTATATAATATCATATAATAAATTTCAAATTAAAACATTTAAGCTTTAAAAATCATATGGAATACTCTCAAAACTAAGCTTTAAATTATAAAAATCAAATTAAAAATATGTAGAAATTAAGCATTGTTAAATACCCTTCCACTTGATTTTTTTACTTTTCCTTAAGCAACCAATTAGATACTCCTTCAAAATAATTCCATAACCAATTCAAAGTCAATTAGGCACTAAAATATAAATCAATATGATTAAACGTAGCCAATATATCGTAACTCAATCATAACTAAGATATGACTCAACATACACAATCATATAATTAATAATAATAACCTTTTTTTTCACAAAATTAATAATCCAATTAATTATATATAAATAATTAGATAAACTCATCTTGGGGTGCTTTAGCAAGTGCGTTTTGCACTCCATCTTGCCTTAACAAAATTTATTAACTTAATAGTTAATATTAGCAAGTGCGTTTTACTCCATCTTATCCTAACAAGTGCATTTGTGCTTCATCTTAACATCCATATACATATTGCTTATTTATAAATTTCTTTTCTTTTCAATTCAAACTTATTCAAATTTATTGAATTTAATTAAACAACCAAGTTTAATTAATTAAACACCCTATTTTAAGCTTAAATAAAAAAATCACATATATAATGGTCATTAAGAATATATAAATAAAATAAAGATAAATTAGTAATAAATCAAGAGTTATTTAACTTTACTTATGTTGACTACATCAACTATTTTAAAATACACCAAAAAATAATAAACTAGCCATCAAAATTATTCTAAGTGAAACATCTATAAAAATTTCTCTCAAACTCATTACAATTTAAGTGTTGACTAATATAAATATCATGTTCCCTTCCCCCACACTTTAACTGAAGATCATCCTTCATGTTTAAATAACATAAATAAGCATAACAAAGAAAGGAATGGAATAAAGAACTCCCTTGAATTTACATGTTAATTTTTCTTGATCCCATCTAGTGCTCTCCTAGTAAATTCACAACCTATATTGATAGTTATATTTAATGCTATATTTTCCTAAGAGTTTAGAGTGTGATTTTGGATGTTTACGATAGAATTATTGCGTTTAAGACTTAAATTCGTGGTCTTTTGATGTTATTTTTTGCATTATATATTTTGAATGATTAA
The DNA here is from genome assembly GCA_028565735.1 of Pinacopodium congolense. Taxonomy (NCBI): domain Eukaryota; kingdom Viridiplantae; phylum Streptophyta; class Magnoliopsida; order Malpighiales; family Erythroxylaceae; genus Pinacopodium; species Pinacopodium congolense. The sequence continues at coordinate 10,764 of JAOXYD010231801.1, forward strand.
TTGATGTTTTTGGGTGTGATTTGAAGTTTATTAATACTAATATTTAACACATTTTAATTGGGAGTGCAGCTAATGATTAGAAAGTAAGAGAAAAGAAGAGGAGAAGAAAAGTAAGGAGGGTCAGGCCACGATTGTGGCATTACATTCTAGCACTAAGCAAGCCATAATCGTGGCCTTGTTTACCTGATACCTACTCGAGTTGTGAGAGACATGTGGTAATTTTTGGAGTATAAAAGGGTAAAAAAATACCTAGGAATCATCATTCCAACAATTAAAAGCTCTTTTTAAGAGACAAAAATAGAGATTTGATGTCTTTCCAATGAAGGAAACTATATCAAACTCAGGAATCATAAAGAAAACTGCACATTCCATATTTTTCTAGCATCAAAGGAGGAAGAGAAGAGAGGTAGCTCCAATAATTTCTATTTATTCTTCTCTATTATTACCTTTTTTACGGATATTATACTTGTTAAGGGATTGTTTAACACCATGAGTAGCTTAATATCTTGTTATGAATTACTTTTAGAACTATCTAAAAAAAACTATGTTGATAACAAAAGAAAATGCAAGCAGTCACTCCACTACAAGACTAACATTGAAACTAGAAATGCCTAATACAAGATTAAAGATGAAAAGCAGACCAAGTGCACCTAAAACACTAGACAACAAGCTCAGCTACACAACAATTCAATTAAGCACATAATACAAGAAAGAAAGAAAAAATCCCCCACGAAGCTAAAACCAAGACCTAAACCCATCTGAAATCTAAAGATAGATAGCTCAACCATTAAAACACTAAGAAAAATAAGCAAGACCAGACCATAACGTAAGCACTAACTCCATCAGGACTGCCCATCTAAGGCGAAGAAGAACTAAAAGGAAGCCTCCACCTATTCTGCAAGGTGAGATTGGCACCATCATGAAGCTGATGGTTTAAAACTTGCTCCCTGGTGAATTGAGTCACAACCCTGGTGAGATCGTCAATAGATATGCTCCTATGGTGAAAAATTCTATCATTCCGCAGCTTCTAAACAAAATAGATGGAATCAGCAAAATTAATTTTAGTGATGAGAAAATCATTATATAGCAGGGTGCTTGGCTTGAGGACCCATTCAACAATTCCATTGATGTTACAACAAGGAGCTGTAATACCATAGAGGCGCTGCAAGGTAACCCATAAATGAGAAGAATAAGAGCACTCGAATAACAGGTGGGTGAGGGACTCCTCGTCCTCATTACACAAAATGCAAGTGGAGGATATGGTGAAGAATCTACTAAGCCTATAAGTCATGTTGAGCCAACCCCAAGCATTAGCCATATAGTCATAGCAACCAGAGGAAGAGATTAAGGGAACCAAACTAGGGCATGCCAAGGCATACTACAATGATGAACCCAAAAGAGATCTCTATAGGAGCAGTTGGTAAAGGTCCCCAACTAGTGCTTAGACCTGACATGCTTTTCTGAAGCAGAGGAACAAAGCTAAAAATGAAGGATATCTCTTTTATAGGAAACACATGCAGAGAGTGAAGGGCTGAAGAATATTCAGTCAGAGGACTCTTCAACAACGTTTAAGAGGGAATGGAGGATTGGGCGTTGTAGAAGATATTAAGTTGACAGAGGGCTTTGAGGTTGAGCCAATTGTCATGCCAGAAAAAGCTAGCCATACCATTACTAGGAATAGTAGAAATAAAAGGCCAAATAGATTCCTGCAATTTCATTAAACTGTAAATGGTCCAGAAAGTGCGATTACTGAGATAGTAAGAGTGAAGCCACTTGACCTACATAACGTTTTTATCTATAAAAACTCTCTAAATCTACTTGGCCATTAAGGTTTTGTTAAGTATTCAGAGGGAGGCAATACTGAGACCACCTTCGACCAGAGGGCAACACACCTTACTCCACCTAATCATAGCCATGACCTTTTTAGAGATATCCCCATCCCACAAAAAGAGCTTAAGCATTTGTTCCATAGATTTAATGATATACATAGGAAAGAAGATGTGTGAAGCCCAATGGACTTGCATACTGCTGACAACAGATTTGATAACTTGAACCCAGCCAATTAAAGAAATAGAATTTTTGCACCATGATTTAAGCATGTTGTGAATCCTTTCCAAAAAAGACTGGAAGTCTTGTTTCAAACGATGTTGATGAGATATAGGAATACCAATGTAAGAAAAGGTAAGCTAACTTAGAGCAATTCTAGTAATGGAAGCAAGCCAAGCAAATATGTGACTAGCTTTTTGAGTAATAAACATATGACTTTTACTGTGATTAGCATCCAGCTTGAAGATGCTGGAGAAGGTGTGAAGAGCAACATCAAGTCACTAAGAGAAGCAGGATCAGCCCAGAAAACATAAACAAGTCATCAGTGAAAGACAAACTGCAAAGGCCAAGGCTCTTACACTTGGAGTGATATTTGAAGTTGTTGTCCTAAGAGATGGAGTGCCAAAAATTTTAAATTAAAACTTCCATAGCTAAGGCAAAGAGATCAAGTGATAGAGCACATCCCTGACAGATACCACAGGCACTATGAATAAGATCTAAAGGCTGACCATTAATAAGCACTCTATAAGAAATAGTAGTGATGCACTGTTTTATCCACCGAACATAGATCCTCAGACAGCCAATGACTTATAGATTATGAAGAATAAGAGACTAGTCAATAGAGTCGTAGGCCTTGGAAAAGTCAATTTTAACAGCGCAATCATTCTTAGAGTGCTTACAGAAGTATTTTTGAAATAATTCTTGAGCAAGTAAAATGTTGTCACCAATGAGTCGACTTAGAATATAAGCATCTTACGAATGGTCTATAAAGGTTTGGATAACAGCCTTGAGTCGAGAAGCCAAAATCTTATAGATGATTTTGTAAATAGTATTACAGCAGGAGATTGGGAAGAAATCATGCATTGATTGAGGGACCACCACCTTCGAAATAGAGATGATGAAGGTGGAATTAATCTGCTTGAGCAAGTGACCAGATCTAAAAAATTATAGCACTACTTCACTGAAGTTTTCTTGAATGATATACCAAGATTATTGAAAAAATAATACGTTAAATCTTGCTTTTTGTCGGGCTTTATAACAAATAAGTTAGATTTGAAGTCAGCTGTTGAGACAGGCCTACTGAGCATCTCCTGATCCTGAGCACTAAGCTGAGAAAGGAAGGGAGGCTACAAAATATAGGAGGAGGAAAGACCTTGATATTGAGATGACATCTATAAGATATTGCTAAAGTAGTGCACTACTTCATCCAACAGATCCTCTTGAGTGTGAGAAAAAGTGCCATTACCTCACTTGAGGGAGGTAATTCTGTTGAAATTTTTTCAAGCTTAGAAAGAATTTGGTATTTTGTTCTCCATCCTTCACCCACTGAAATTAGGATCACTACTTAATTATACTATAATGATTATCAAAAGCTTGGAGGTAGTGAGTGAGGGCCTACTGCTCTGTGAGCATTAGACCTTCGTTCCCTAGCTTAGAAATAAGAGTAGCCTTAGCTTTAAAAAGGTTATCATGAGCAGAATCTATAGCAGATTTACTATTACCAATATGCTTCATATTGAGCAATTTAAGCTTTTGCTTAATCAACTACAACTTCTTGACTATTTGAAACATTTTGAAACTAGAGACTGGGATTGCCAAACCTATCCTAATAGCTTCATCAAACCTTCTATCTTGGATAAGAAGTTGTTAAACCTGAAAGGGAAGGCAAGATGCTAAAAAGTAAGCAAATCCTTAATCAGAATTAGAGTGTAGTCAAACATAAGATGAGGAAGAACTGATGCACGACTATTCGAAATTTGAGAGAGCCAATGATGGTTGACAAGAACACGATCAAGCTTCTTGTGAATGAGGGCATTAGCTATCCTTTTATTGGTCCAAAGGAATAGCTCACCCGCTGATTTAGTGTCAGCAATACCTATGCAATGAACACAATTAATAAAGACAATTGAAGGGAAAGGAACATTAGTGATACCTTCAGCTTCAAAGGAATATTTAGTATAATTGAAATCTCCGATAATAATCCAAGGCCACGGATACCACTGCTAATCTACTTAAGCAAGTTCCAAAGACTGGCCCTTTAGAATTCATAATTACAAGCATAGACAAAGGTTATTTGGAAAGAAAGCTGAGACACTATCTTAGGGCATCTAGCTTGATGAAGAGCTTGATCATAACAAAATAAGGTGGAAACTTCATAACAAAAAGAGTCGTAAGCAACTACGATGTGACCATACGGATGCCCTTAGTGATTGGTGAACACTTTCCACTGATGAGGCAAAAAAGAGAGCTTGAGACATTTGTTTGTAGATAACTTAGTCTCAATTAGACTAATAAGTTGGGCTTATGCAGTTTAATAAAATCTAACAAAACTAATTGTTTAAAGGGCTCGTTAATCCCTCGAACATTTTAAGTAAGGATTATTAACTCCTCTTATTGTTTTAATAGGTGAAGGGTTATGATATTTTATTGATCTTAAACCCTACAATAGATTTAGAGATTAAGTTGGGTCATTTTTGTTAATGTGTGCAATGAGATCTGGCATCCAATATACCTACACAATATCAAGTTCATTAATTGATTAGAGAGAGATTTGTGATTAATTAATTGATTACTTATAAGACTACTTCATAATTAGATGAATGTCTAGGATGAGTTATGAAGATCGAGAGGTTGCATGATTAATTTTAGGTTCTTTAATTAGGAAAATTTGACTGCTCCTTAAGAATGAGTAGTTGAAACCTTTTGATATCTCAGGCTAACCATCATTAATTCAATAAGATACAGAGAAATAAGATAGGGATAAAAGCGATTCCTAGTATTTAATATTGATTCCAAAAGTTCAACTCATTTCCTTGTTACTTGTTTATTGCTAGTTTTTCTATTTATTTGTTTTTGAATAATTATTACTTCACATGAGTTTATTTTATATGATTTTTATGGTATTTTGATGCTAAATGAGTCCTATTTTGGTGCTCAATTATTTAATTTATGTCTAGAAATACTTAATTTGTAGATTGTAACCTAATTGAAACGAAAATAATGTAAAATATAAAGAATGGAACAAAATCAGGAGCAAAACGGTGGTAGGAAATAGCCCGCATTTAACTCTTCAAGACCTACATTTTATTATATTATGGGACTTAAATATAGGTACTAAAGCGAAGCTGTTTAACTCCTTTTTAAGCATATTTAAGTAGCAGTTAAACTCTTTCCAGCTGGATCTTACATCTAATTGATTGTAACTTATGCAACTTGATTCCCACTTGCTCCTGACATATATAAAGGAAAAAAAAAAAGAAAACATGAAATTAGAGAGAAAATTCAAATTACTCTAGTTCTAGGGTTATTTTCCCTTATTCTTGATCTTTTTTATCTTGTTTTGCATTTGAGGATTGTTAAAGCTCAAACACATGATTCAAGCTTGTAAACATGTTTGTCTCCTATTTATGGTGCAGTCTAACCCTTCTTCTACATTGAAATCTATGTTTTGTTATTTTTTGTTCAAGAACACGATGAAAATGAATTATTTCTTACCTCAAATGAGTGACTGATTTTGCTTTCTCTTAGGAATAGTTCTGTAATGATCTAAATATGTGTTGAATGTGATTTGATGCATGATTAAAGGCTGTTCTTAGCTTAAATAAAGTGATTAATGCTTATTTTAAACTAAACACTTAGAACAAAGTTAAGAAATAAGTTAGGATTAGAGAAATCTACTAATTAGTTGGAAAAATCCTTAAACAACTTGTTTTAAGTTATTAAATAACCAAACTTTGATTTATCTTAAGGATTATAGTCTAGATATTGGAATTTTGTAGATTAAACTTCTTAAAGTTTAAGCTTAATGATTAAGATTGGGGAATAATGAAACTTTAACTTAAGTATTTAGAGAAAAACCTTTGTCTTAACAATAGAATTGCTTTGATTTAATTAAGTGATTTTAGGACAAGCCTTTAATTCATAATTAATCCATTTAGATCATTGAGAACTTATTCCTTAACCAATTCATTCATTAGGCAATCCTTTTAAATTAAATTAAGTTATTCTGCATAACTTCTCATTTTTACTACATTTGATTAAATTGGTTTGTAATTTCATTCTGTTAGGATTATCAAGATAATTGTGACCTAATTTGGCTTAGTATTTTCAATTTGGTGTTTTCATTGGGATGATATCTTAGATCTTTAATATTTTACTATATTATTTGTGATTGGTGCACTTGCCATCATTGTTGGTTTGAAATTGTGAAAGAAATTTTTTTTTTCTTTAATTGTAAAATTTGTGAATTAAAATTGATCATTGGGCCTAAAAAGAAAATTATCAACGAGTTTTTTGCCTCGTTGCTGGCGAAATTTTCTCCAAACATAATTGGAATGCTAAGGTGAATTAGTGAAGATTAGTCTAAAGTTGCCAATATTGTTTAAAGTGTTTAACTGACTTGATTTCCTTTTATTTTATTTTTGAGTAATTTTTCTTGTGTTTTTTTTCCTTATTTAGTAGTTTTTTTTCTTATCTTGCATGTTTAAAATTGTATGTATACTTGGGGACAAAAACCTGAGAAGTTTCAATTTAATCTGGAGCTTAACAAATTATTCAAAAGTAAAAGAAAGAAACTCGAGTGAGAACTTCTGAAACTATAAGAGTAGAGAACTTTAGTGAAAAATATTTTGATTTAGATATGGATCCACCATATTCCTTATAAGACCCCCTGATTCATAGCCATAATTTGGTTATATACAACAATCTTTGAACTGCTGTATGCATCCAACCAAACCACCATATTGAGCACATACCAACATATCTTACGACGTGTCTCTACTTAATGTTATTGACTTGGGACATCAAATGGACATGTGCTAGAGCTATCTAAAGGAGAATAAACATAGAAACACTTAAATGATTAACAGAAATCTGATCTGCAACGTAAAGAAAGAAGCTCTTCCATCTTTCTTAGCTTTTCTTAGTTTTTCTAAGATCTTTTAGGCTTCAAACACTTGTAATTCAAGTTTTAGATTGGTTTTTGAGGTACTGTTTGCTGGAGACTGAAGCTAAGACATATAGCTGAGTCTATAAACCATCATAGGGGGTTTCTTAACTCAGATTATCACTTTATTTCCTCTGTTTTTCTGTATAATCAAAGTTCATAT
>JAOXYD010231812.1:0-17915 GCA_028565735.1 Pinacopodium congolense
TTAAGTTGCTAGTTCAATTGAGCCAAAAGTTTTTAATACCCAATTCACCCCCCCTCTTGGGTGCCATAGGACTTACACCATCAATGTTGGTTGAGGCAACCACCATTAAAGGACCAGGCAACAATTGTTAAATTATGAATCATAAGTCCTTCAATGGAAATCAATATAGGGGGCCATGGAAGTTTATTTAACCGCCATCTAACGTGTAGGAATTTAAAAAAAAAAGGAAGGGAAAATTTTGCATTTCACTTCGGACAGCCATATAAATAGATGGATTGAAGCCTTCATCAGTAGTTTTTGCTCCTCATTTAGAGGCAACCCTAGTTTTCCTTTTGTCCTCCTTAGGTTTTTGGCTATTTTTAAGTTCTTGACATCTTCTTTCATTTTCTACCGTTAGAATGATGTTTTAGGCACTATTTATTTTTTGTTATTTATGTATTTGCTATTGTTTGACATTTTTTTATTTTTTATGAATTTGGGTTTTGTTAAATTCTTTTCTAATCTTGTGTTTTAATTAGTATAGTTGTTGTTTCTTTAATTTATAACATTATTCTTGCTATTTCATTTATGTTTTCTACCTTTTTATACTTTACCTTATTAATTTTAGAATGTGTCATTGTTATTTTCATTGTGTTAGCTTAGTTTTTCCTTGAGTTGAAGATATTTTATGGATTAATGACTTATTGCGAAAATTTAAATTGGATTTGAATGTGCATTGTGAGTTATTCTAGGATTGAATTGTAATTCAAAATTAATGCCAGGAATTAGGAATTAATTCATCAGATTGATCACCTTAGGTGTAATTTCTAGTTCAATTTCTACGTTTTAGCTCATGATCCATAATTATCATAAGCTAAATCTATAAATGGAGATAAGTTAATTGATTTCGTAGGTAAATTCAATTAAATAGTCTATAGTTCCAATTCTATAGGCAACATGATCCGAGCTTGTGAGATTATGGTGTAAGTTAGTTGTTCCCTGGTTCTTAAAGGTATCATACCACTAAATCTAGAGAGCTTGTTATAATTTCTTACATGATTAGGGGTAAGTTTTCTATCGTACAAGACTTCTCCAAAATTGGAGGAACTTAGGATGTAAGAGCTTTTTTGTGTTTATAGCCTAGCATCTTAGGCATAGAACAATCTTTATATTTCCGATAATCGATTGTAATTCATCAATCTAGATAATATCTTCTACCCAACCTTCCATTATTTTTTTATTCCTTGTTTTTTGTTTTACCTGTTTGTTTCACTTTAATTTCATTAATTACCTTCTAATTTATTTAATTTCCTTCGTATCTATGGTTTTCTTTTCTTTTCTTTTTATTTTGCACAACTTTATGAATAACCACAAACACAACCAGCTCTTTGTGGGATCGTCTAAGACTTGCCTAGCTACATAGTAGGTTAGTTAGGTAAATATTATTTGGTAACTTATGACAAGCTCCACCAGTATCACTTGCAATCACACTGTTAGCAAGAGCTGACCCCTAATGTAGATCATAAAAAGTGCATTAAGGATGTGAAAAAAAAATTGAAATAAGATTATGTTTGGAGCATTAAATGAGAGGTCACCTAGTCTTTTGACGTGAGGGCAAATATCTTTCCATTAATAACCCCCAGTTGCTGAACAAGGATACTCTTTTTAGCTTGTTTGAGATGTCATCTACTCTTTTTATATGAAGGTGATAAAGATCCTTGGTTACTTAACTAGGTTACAATATTAAATTACTACTAGCACAACTCATACACTTCAATCTTTTCATTAGTGGAAAGACGATGAGTGAAAAAATTTTCTCACTTCTTTTAACAAACACATAATTTTTTTTCGTATTTGTAAACATTAAACTATACCATGATCTAAATTCATCTTATAATCCATACAAAATTTCCTTAAAAACTTCATATTGAACAAAAATGGTGAGTCAACATTTGCAAATAAAAAAAATAAAAAGTAAATAAATTTATATGTTTTAGAATCCACTCAAGAGTTGATCAATGTTTACCAAATCCAAAGAATCAATTGTATTAGAATACCATAATTAACAATTAATTACTAATCAAGATCATATTAAGATGAACTACCTAAGAAATCATCCTTAGACTCTTACCAATTCAAGTTTGAATGGCAAATAGATAGTTGAACATGTTAATCTCTACCCTACTTAATATAAGTTATCATCAACTAAAGGGTTAAAGTAATTGAAAGCATAACAAGTGTGTAGTGAAAGAAGAGATCATAACTCCTATAAATGTTTAAATCAAAAGGTAGGTACGGTTGGGACATTAATATTCCATTCCATGTAATATAAATGCTAATTGTAAGACCAAAGATCTAAGCTTGTTTCCATTACCTAAATAACATCGTTAAATACAAGCTTACAAAATGATTAGGTAAAGTTTTATAAAATAACTTTAAAATAAAATAAAAGATCATAAAAAGAAAAGAAATCCTATGAATGTAACTATTTAAACATAACATTTGTGATGAAACCAAGTTAAAAAGAAAAGAAAATAAAATGCAATTGCAAAAAAGATATGAAAAATAAACATGGTTTCCAAATGATCTAGAGTAAATAAAACCAACCATCAACTAGTGCTGGTAGTGGATGATGGAAATGCATGGATTATGAAAATACATAAACTCGTGCAAAATTACCTATTGCTTTTCCATTTTGATCATTATCCATCTTTATTGCTAACATCTCTAGTCTTCCTAGCATCTCTCCTATTGTATCTTTTGATCCTCTTATTGTCGCCTTTGCTCTTTATTCTATCTAGCTTGCTATATCTACGGATTCTCTACATATCTAATGCCAAACCTAGAAATATATGTCCACCTTGCTACTTTGTTAGTCCATGAATGTAGCCAATGATTGGTTTGTGCTTGTGGAAGGTCCAGCCTTGGTGTCCTCTTCCTCATCATATTCTTTCATTTCATTACTTGTATCTTGTTTATTTAAAGGAGTTTAAAAATCCTTAGGTCTAAAACACCCGTTACTCTTGTACCTAAACCTATCTTAATCCATGCTTAGGTGTCCAAAAGCTCCATGTTGATCTTTTACCCTAACTTCAATTTGTTTAGCCTAATCCCTAAGTTCTTTACTAACTTCGTAATGTAAGAGAATCTACTAAACGACCTTATTCTCTTCATGCTCTAATGAATATAATAATGGACTAAAACACCCCTTATGTTGAAGTTCATGTCATTTTCCTTACACCACAAGTGATTTCGGTAACCTTAGTTCACTACCCCAAAACTCTCATGTCAATCCCCTATAATGTATACAATTAAACAGTATAAGATTTAAAGCTCTCAAATCTTGATTTTGTGACTCTTAATTATTCCTGTCTGAAAAATCGTACCTTCTATTTTGTACCAAAATCAAGGGCCCTTACTCAGAGGTTGGAATTCTAACTTGGCCTCCTTGGTTAATGATATGTATCTTTCTCCTTTAGCCAATACTCTTAAAGTTATGCTACAGTACCAACAAGACATTAATAACTATTTCCAATTGAACTAAAACTAAACCACATCATTATTTTCCAACTTCACAAAGTGCTTCTTAAATTGGAAAGTGGCCAGGAACTCGCACAACAGGTTCTCCTAAAACAGCTATTTAACCTTTACAAAGAGGTCCCATCCCCCAATCTTTAAATAATATCAAATAGTGTCCGCTAGTCATAATTGCTCCAAGTCTTCAAAGACTAAACACTATTAGGTTTAATTTTTAACTTCTTGAGTGCCTACTTTTTTTTTTACGACTTAGAGTTATCCTGATATGGATGGATCAATGTTAGTTCTCCAAGAAGAGGAGGCTTCCTCTCTAAAAGTTCCTTTTTTTTTCAATTGCTTATATCATGGCATGATTTCTGCAAAAATATTATAAGAAATGTAAGTACCCATAATCAAGTGTGACACCCTTAAATTAGATATAATCAAACATATAGACATTAAAATGGCAATGTAATATGAATTAATTCTCAATGCACCAAATAATGCAATGTGTTTCAAAATTGTACCAATGATAAGGCTTATGAACCCTTCAAAATAATCAACTATTCAACTAAACTTTTATGAATTGCATGCCTAGGTCATCACTAAATTCTAATGGGAAGGATATAAAGATTCTTATAAATCCTAGGCACCAGGTTAGTTCCTTTAGGAATTAACGAAAATATCATTCTCAATTAAAAATTAAGAGGGCATCCTTAACCAATTCAATCATAATTTGCATCAAATTCAACTCCTCAAACACTCTAAAAATTAGTATTCAATCACATTTTGATCAATACAATCTCCTATAGAGTGTTAAACATTAAAAAACATTTAATAGGTTAAACAAAAATCATCATATTGAAATAAATTTAAACATGGCATGAAAGCCACTATTTGAAGTGAACTAGGAACTCAATTTTCCATAATACATGCACCTATATGAAAACTCACCCAACTAAATTCATAGGTGAATATGTAATGATGAATAAAAGTTAATTCATGTGCTATAACATATTATATGAACAATTAATCTGAAAAATGATTTAAAATCACACCACATAAACTAAGAATGTCCCATTCATGAGTAAACCATAGAGGGCCCTATGGATATGTAAACCTTATATCATGAAGTAAATCTTTAGTTTAAGTGTTAAATGTGAAGGTTGAAGACATACCTTGATGATTTGATGAAATACCTTTAAATTGATGCATAAAACTCAAGTTTGGAAGTTTCTTTAATGTTTGATAGGCGATGGGATATGAGAGACTTGAAAGAGGGTTCAACAACTTGTGAAAATAAGTGAGAAGAGTTAATGAGAAGGGTTTCTAAAAATAATGCCTGGCTGCCTTATGGCCTAGGCCACGATTGTGACTTAGACCATGAATTCTTCTATAAGATTATTGATAGTTATCTTTAGGCTTTGTTTTTTTAAGTGTTTAATATGTGAATTTTCATGTTTTTATTATATTTATGATATAGTTTGTTGTTATTTTGATGATTTCATTTGCATTTTTGTTTCTAAGTGTTTGAAAAATGATTTTGGGGAAGTTTGAGTAATGCTTTATGTGTGCTTTCATGTTTTATGCAAGCAACAAGGTCACGATCATGACTTAGCTAGGCTCCAGCTTACGTGTATTGTTCAAAGTTTTTGATGAGTTTAAGGTGTGTGGTGATATCAAGAACCACCACCAATAATTAGAATACTTCCCTAAAGAGCCAAATAGTAGGTTTTAAGTGTTTTCAAGGATGAGGCACAAGCTCATCCATCAAGATTTCATGGAGATCACTACATTTCCAGATTTTCTAGCCTTTGGGAGTAAAGAAAAAAGTGTAAGACTAACCTTGTTTCTTTTCATTCTTTTCATTTATATCATTTTCTATGGAGAATGTGGTTGTTATTGGGTTCATTCACAATATATGTGGCTGAATACTTTTGTAAGAATTAATCTTTAAACTATTTTATAAACTTGGTTTATTGCTTAATGAAAAGGTGATTGTGATATTTATATGCTTCAACCTTGCAATAAATCGGGAGATTGAGCTTGGAGAATTTATGTTAGGTGTACAACGAGAGATGAAAATTAATAGATCCTTAAATATCAAATTTATTAATCAATTCAAGAGAGATCTTCTTCTATTAATAGATTGCTTATAGGATAGCTTCATATAGAGTTAGATTGCTAGGAAAGGTTTTGTAGATCAAGAGATTGCAGGTCTACTTCTATTACATTCAACTAGGTAAAATTATTTCCTTCTTAATAGAGGGTAATGAAGGCAATCGGTTATATTGGGCGAAACATAGTTGAATTAGTAAGTCATAAGGGAAACAAATTAGGGATAAGAGTTATTCCTAGTTTTTAATATTGAATCCCCAAATTTTTTCATTTTGTCTTCATCTTGTTAAATTGTTTTTTTTTAGTTAATTTTCAGTTCTAGTAAAATTTTAATTCTTACCATTTGTTTTTGTGCCTTTAATAAGTTAAACTTGAATTAAGTGGTGACTAAACTCAATCCTTGTGTGAGAATATCCGTTTAAAGCATCCGTTATGACTCAAGAACTTATGGTATTAGCATAAAAACAAATTAACAAGTTTTTAGCATTATTGCTGTGGAATTGTAGTTTAGCATCTTGTTAGGTATAGGTGCTATTTATTTAAGGATTTTTTATACTTTTTCTTATGATTTTGTAGGTGCATGAACACAAGGATTATAAGAAGATCTGACGAGCTTGTTGAAGAAGAGTTTTTTTACATCACTTTGCAAGAAAGAAAGTTAAAAAGAGAAAAATGTCAAGAAAACATTCCAAGAAATATGGAAAAAAAAAGGAGAACAAAGAGAAGGACAAAGGAAACTTATGGAATTCATAAGGTTGTGTTTCAATGCAAATTAACAAGGAAGCATATGGTCTCCTGTTTAAGAAAACAACATTGAAATCAATGTTGGAAGATGCAGCCAGGATGCATGATAGGATAGAAATATGTTAATTTTTCTTAGGCTTTTTAATATCATTTCATTCCTATTTTTGTGTTTAAATGATCAATTTTTTTCCTTTTCGATTTTTATTACCATTTTTATGTCATATGAAAATTTATACATGGAAAACAAATAAAAACTAAAAGGGAGAAGTTTGGAAGTGATTTTTACTTTAATTATGGGAAAAAAAGCAAAACAAAAGCTTTAAAAGCTTTCAAGGAGAAAAACATGTTTTTTTTAAGAGGAGGCTTTTAAAAGCATAAAATGGAAAAGCGACAAGAGTTTCCTTAGAGCAAAAGAACAGAGCAAAAGGAAGCTTTCCAAGTGAAGACAAAAAGCACCAAAAATCAAAGGAGGCGTTGGATGAGTAGGACACGTGTCTAACTCCATGAAGATAAGACAAAGCGTTAAAGCTTTAAGTAAAATGGCAGCAAAACAAGGAGAAAGGAGTAGTGTTTAAAGCTTGGAGAAAAGTTTTAAAAGCTTAACAAGGGCAGCAACGTTTTTACAAGCAAGGGACAAACAAGCTTAAGTAGCTACACACGCAACCTTAGGAGGAGGTGGATAAAAGTTTAAAAGGTTTTAAATTGTCAAGAAGAGGTAAACAAAAAAAAGAGTTGAATTGAGAGCTCTCTATTAACTAAGGATGGCTTAGAGCTCGATGGAGCTTAGCTTGGTGATAAGGTTGAATTACATGATATTTTATATGTATTTCAATATGAATTAAACTTTATTTTAATTCTTAAATGCTTATTTTGTGATTATATTATCTTTTGACGCAGATTTAAATATTAAACACATATTTATATAGAAAAGAAGAAGATTAGAAGTGATTGGAAGCAATTAAGAGGAGTCTTACAATATTTAAAGAATATGATAACAAGGATGAAGCGAGCATCAACAAGTCTAACCCATTTAATTAATCCAAACAACAATGTTTTAAAGGATGGAATTTAGTTTTGAATTAAAGGACATAAAGCCCTATAGGAAACTTGGCTTGGGAAGAGTTGACAGTTTTAGACTTAAAAACGAAAGAAGAAAGGAATAAATAAGGAAGACCTCAATGAGTTTTGGAGTGGAGAGTCATCTATGGTGGGAAGTTTTTGTCCTCTTCTCAATCTTTGATCATAACGCTTTTGAAGAGAGACTTGGAAGCTTTGCTTAGAAGACTGGAAGTTGATGGCTGGACATCACTTGGGAAAGAAAAAATGACTTGGAGACCATCTATCCACTAGTGAAGAAATGAATATGGAGAGAAGCTGAATCCAATTCAATAATTGCGATTACATTCCTTGCTTTCTCTCTTGGTTTTGTTTTCTGTTTTTTCATTTTAGGTTATCTATTTTATCAAAACTCCATTTGTTATTTTGACTTTAATTGTTTTGCATGTTCATGTATGAACACTAGATAGCTTAGCTTTGATTTTGCTGCTTTCTTTTCCATGTCCAAATGTCTTGTTTTGTTAAATCCAAATCCCTTATTTTATTTGGCCATAACTTGTGCATGGTTTAATAATGTGTTTTAAGATCATTGGAAATTGTTTTATTTTCAAAGAATTAATGATAACATTTCATATTTACCTTGATTAAGTATTTAGTTGTTTTAAAGGTTTTATTTCATAGAGTTAATTTATCTATAGAATGGTTGCTTCATCTATGTTTAGTAGTTAGTTTCTATGTATATTCTTAAGCTTGAATTCATTTAAATTTCAGTTTTGATTAATTTTTATAATATGAAATTTTTATTTAAAATGCTCAATTAAGTTTTAGTTAATTAAGTTCTAGATAATTGCTTATTAGTTTAAGTAACTTAAGTTTTCATTAGGTAAAGTGTTGAATTTTGATTTCTTATATTAGTGTTAATTTTCTAGCTTTTCATTTACTTAGTCAAGTATGATTTATGTTCATTTAATCTTTCTTTTAGGTAGCTTAATCATGTGTGGCTAGTTATTTTAGGGGATTTGGAGATATTAGAAGGATGAAAGGATGAAAATTTTGAGAATGGAGTTGAAGTACGCTTAATTAGATGCTTGCTTGTCTAGGTTAGTTTGGGACTTAGGTTTCATATTGTGGATGAGGAGTTATCTCTAGGCTTGATATCCCTTTAGATAATTTCCTAATCTAAAAGCTAGGGTTAAGCATGTGATATGTAATAGTCCGTAGCAATTCCCAAAAGTAGCAATAGGTTAGTTGAATTTTTTAGGATACTTTGTCAACTAACCTAGGGTTCGATACCTTTAGGTTACACCTTCCAAGCTTGTATGTAGGTGGCCTAAGTTAGTCATTCCTTAATACCTAAAGCATCTTCACTATTAAATCTAGGGAGCTTGTTCAAGGTTATAGATTGGGATTGGAGCATTTTTAGAGCTTGTTAGAATTGTGTAATTTAGAGGAATTAAGGGCTTAAGAGCTTATTCGATCCTATAGGCTAACACCATGATTAGAATACCTCTTATTTAGATTCAAGGGTCAATGATCATCCTAAAATCCTACAGATATCCCCAACTCAATTCTTTTCTATTTTTATTACTCTTATCTAAATTTCCTTTGTGCTTGTCTCTTTATTTTTGTTCATTTCATCTTAGCTCATTTCTCTTTCATCTTTTCATGTGTTTTCTTTTATTTTTCTTGCAACATTTGAAATAACACTTGCATCCTAACTCTCTGTGGTTCAACCTTAGCTCACCATTATTACATAATTTGGGTAATTAGGAATTTATTATTTTATAGCTTACGATGAGCTCATCACTTAGTGAAGCTGCTTCCATGGTTGATGCTTGTAGTAAACACGTTGAAATCAATAAAATACGGTGGAAGCTCTCCCAAGCAATAACGTGTAGCAATGTGCAGTAAGCCTTATTTATTTTGTTTTATTTGTTTCCACTCTTTATTCATATTTATCATTAATTTTGGGGTTTTTTATGATTAAATGTTTTATATTTATATTTCAGGTTGCTTTGACATTTATTTTAATAGTTTCATTCTTGCTTATGTAATAACATATTATTTTAATTTTAAGTATTAATTTGTGTTAATTTTTATTTAATGAGTTTTCAATTATTCTTGGTGTCTTTTGTTTACTTGTAATGTTTTTTCTATTTATATATGCTAAAATATTTTTAGAATATTAGTTTTAGTTTTTTTGAATTAAAATTTAGTTAATTGATTAACAGCTTAAGTAATTTGTGTTTGTGTTAGATTAAGTGTTAAATTGTGTTTTTCATTTGGTTCTTAAAATTTTGAAAGCTTGGGTTATTTAATCAAGCATGGTTTTCCTTTATTTAATCTTTTTTTAGTTGATTTAAATATGAATGGCTATCTTAAGGCTTAAAGATACAAAAGAGATGAAAGGATAATTAATTGTGAGAATGGAGTTTACTTTGTATTGACTTGGTGTTTTTAAGCTTAGGTTGGTTTAGGACTTTGGTTAAATGTAATAAATTAGGTATTATATTTAGGCTTTATCATCCTTTTGGTAATTTCCTAATTTGAATGCTAGAATTGAGCATGTGGTACATAATTCTCCTTGACGATTTTCAAAAAGTAGAAATAGGTTAGTTGGATTTGTTAAGATACTTAATCAACTAGTCTAAGGTCCCATACCTTTAGGTTACACTTTTCAAACATGTGTGTCAGTAGCCTAAGATAGTCATTCTTTAGTACTTAATACCTCTTCACTATTAAATAGAAAGAGTTTGTTCTAAGCAATGATGAAGGTAAGGGAATTTCTAAAGCTTGTTAGATTTACTTAAGTTAGAGGAATTGAGGGTTTGAGAGCTTGTTAAAAAATGTATGCTAGCACCTTGGTTAGAGCACCTTTTATCTAAATTATGGGATCAATAGTTGTCCTAAAATCCCAATGATATCGTCGACTGATTTTTTTGATATTATTTTTAGTTTATCGTTTTATCCTTTGTCCTTATTCTTTTTACTATTTTTATTGTATCTTAGTGATGTTAGTTCTTTTAGTTTTTATGGGTCTTCATTTTTGTTTTTCTTTACCACATTAGAAATAGTAAAACTCCCTAGCCTCCTGTGGATTTGACATTAGCTCACCCTACCACGTAATAAGGTTTATTTAGGTTTATTATTTGATAATCTGCAATAGACTTATCAAAATTTTGGCGTCGTTGCCGAGGAGTTAGCATGTGATGTTTTTCTATTTCTTATGTTGTCTTTCTTTTCATTTTTCTTGACCTTTTGTCACCTTTGTGTTCTGTTTCTTTATGTTTCATAGCTTTTTCAAGTAATGACTTATTTTCAACATTCTTTTTGTTATTATATTTCCTGTAATGATTCTTATGATAATGATTATAATGTTGCAGCTATCTTAAGCATGCAACAACAGGTAAGAAATGTCACACCCTTACTTGGTAAAGTTGGGATAAATACTATAAAGACTAAGAGTGGGAGGAACATTCTTACTTTTCCTATGGGAGCAACCAACAAGGATTCAGTTCTTTACCACAACGTCAATAAGATCAGCTACAGTATCAATCCATGACTTCACCTTTAACATCGCCACTACAAGTTGATGGGATGATATTGGAGGAAAAGATTGAGAGCATGGATACCAACACTCTTCAATTCCAATAGGAAATGAAAAGTGACATGAAGGACTGGGAAGACCAAGTGAACCAATTGACGATAGTGATTACGAGCCTGGAAGATGTAGTCCCTTTAAACTTTCGTAGCTAACCAGAGGAAGAGCATGGGAAGATGAAATTTGCTCTTTCATCTAAGGGTGGAGAACAAGAAGATCAAGAGGATTCTGTTGAGGAAAAGGAGTTGATCTTAAAGAAGAAATAGGAGGAAACACCTACTAAGGTAAGTAGTACTTCCTTTGATATTTCTAACCATATCTATGATCATTTTCCTAATAAGTTGAAGAGGGAAGAAGAAGAATAGAAGAAGAGCAAGTGAGAGATGCAAGAGAATCAGGAAAGAGAAGAGTTTGATCAAGGGGTTTTCCATGAGCAAGTCGAAGTTGTAAAGTGACACGCAGCATGTCATGCCTCTACACGCATCGCTTAATCAACTAATGAGGTCATCTTAGGAGAAAGTAGAAGTCGATAGTGGAGAGTGGACCTTAGAGTATGATGACAAAGCAATACGGTTCAACATCTCTCATGACATGAGTCATTCAGCCGACTGTAAGCCTATTCTTAGGGAAGTTGCTCCAGGCTCATCTCGGAGTTTGAGCATGTTTGCTATTAGGCTCAAGCATCTATTCGATAATGGATGATGTTGCACATATCAAGGGTCATTACCTTAACTAAGCGCTTGATAGGAGGCACCCCATCCGTATCCTTTAATTTGAGTGCTTTTCTCTTTTGTAAGTATCATTTAGTTGGTTTTCTTTGAGTGCTTTATTTTTTTATATGTTTTGGTTTTAGGTGGTAGATGAGCTGCTTTTTTCTTTAACAAGTTACAATATTCCCTTCCAAAGCTTCACATGAGCTCTTCGATCCATGGGAGTACATATTTTTCCGTCCCTCTTTTGTGATTTTGTTGCTTTAGAACATTTAGGACAATGCCTCATTTAAGTGTGGGGGTGGCAGAATTTAAAATTTTTATGCACTTGAATTGTTATGAGTCCAATGCTTATGATTTGAATATGTTAACATTAAATGATCTTAATTTTTAGTTGATAGTTAATTATGGTATTTGAAAGGAATTGATTCTTTTAATTTGGTGAACAATGATTGATTATGGAATGATTTCTAACCTTTATGTTTTTTTTGTTTTTGTTTTTCTCTTTATTGCTTGCATGTGTTAGTGATCAACTTGTATGATATTTGATGTTCAAGTACATTTTGTATAGTTTATAATAGGAATGAAGAATGGGATGTTTGAAATAAGTTGTTGAAAAAAAGAAAATAAGTGAAAAGAAAAAAAGGAAAAGAAAAAGAAAAACTAAAAGAAAAAGAGAAAAGAGCAAAAGAAAGAAAGGAAAAGAAAGAAAAGAAAAATAAGAAAAGAGAAAAACATCTTTGTTTTTTCGTTGTTGTACCAAAAATCTTCCTTATTTCTATTATGAATAAATGGTATCATTGTTTTTCTGTTACTGTTTATTAGGGAATCTGCATACCACTAGTTTATGGGTAGTGCTAGAAGTCATTTGAAATGGTGACCTAACTTACTAACCAGGGGTATTCGTAATAAGTGTTCACCTTTGTGTCCAAAAGTTAGATGAGCTTTCAAATATACATTGCTCAAAACTCAATTTGTGTTGTATTTTCAATTGTCTTTGGTGTATTTTTAACATCTTTAATCATATTCATGTGATGACTTATATAAAATGGCTTGGACTTTTGGCATTACTCATATGGGATTGCTTCTTACTAACTTTGCGTGTTTTCATATGATTGACTAAGTTTTTGTCATGAAAAAGTTGAGATATGTTAATTAAATTAAAGGAATGAATTTTTTTTTCTTATGCACTCAATTAGCTCTTAACTATGGATTAAGATTGCTTGGGTTAAATATTTAAATCATTGCTTGAGGACAAGCAATAGTTCAAGTGTAGGGGTATTTGATAAGATTGAAATATGTTGATTTTTTATATTCATTTTAATGTCACTTCAATCCTATTTTTGTGTTTGAATGCTTAATTTGAATTTTTTTCTAGATTTTCATGCAGATTTAATCATGGAACATAAATAAAAACTAAAAGGAAGAAGCTTGGAAGTGATTTTTACTTCAATTATGGAAAAAGGAAAAAAAATGGAAGCAAAACAAAAACTTTTAAAGCTTTCAAGGAGCAAAACACGTTTTGCTAAAAATAGGAGGCTTTCTGAAGAAAAAAAATAAAAAACAACAAGCAAACTTCTTGGGAGAAAAACAACATAGGAAAAGGAAGCTTTCCAAGTGGAGAAAAAAAGCACCAAAAAGGCAAGAAAGCTTTGGATGAGTAGGACACATAACCCACTCCATGAAGACAAGACAAAGTTTTAAAGCTTTGAGTAGAACAACATCAAAACAAGCAGAAAGGAGCAACGTTTTAAGTTTGGAAAAAAGTTTTAAAAAACTTGATAGGTTCAACAATTTTTTTACAAGGAAGGGGAAATAAGCTTAAGGAGCTACAGATGCAACCCTAAGCGGAAGTGGACAAAACTTTTAAAAGATTTAAAAAGCTTAAGAAGAGGTTGACATAAGAAACAAATTGAAAAAAGAGTTCTCCACTAGATAAGGACGAATTGGAACTTGGTGGATCTTAGCTTGGTGAAGCTGCTTCATCGGTTGACGCCTAGAAAAAAAACATTAAAATCAATAGAAGATAGTGGAAGCTCTTCTTTTCGTTAATTTACAATAAGATTTATTTGGGATTTCCATTTTTTTTATTTTGCACTCTAAGAACATGTTTTAAGACCATTTACTTGGGTTATGTGTTTTGTTTTCTTTTTTTCCATCTTAGTCGTATTTATCATTACCTTTGGGCTTTTTTTCATGTTTAAATGCTTTATTTTATATTTTAGGTCGCTTTGACATTTAGTTTAATAGTTTAATGCATTTTATTTTAATTTCAAGTACTAATTTATCTTAAGCTTTATTTTATGGGTTTGCAACTATTCTTAGTGTATTTCGTTTAATTTCGGTGTTTGATAAATTTTTATATTCCGAAAATTTTATTTAGAACAGTTGTTTGAATTATGTTTTAATTAATTGATTAATAGCTTAAGTAATTTAAGTTTGTGCTAGACTAAGTGATAAATTGTGTATTTCCTTTAGTGCTTAAATTTTCCAGCCTTGGTTTTATTTAATTAAGTATGGTTTATATTTATTTAATCTTTATTTTAGTTGATTTAAATATGTCTGGCTAGTTTTCTTAATGTCTTGAACGTATAGGAGGGATGAAAGCATAATTAATTGTGAGAATGGAATTTTCTTGTATTCAATTAGCGTTTTTAACCTTAATTTTGTTTAGGACTTTGGTTAAATGTCATGAATTAGGTGTTATCTTTAGGCTTGATCACCTTTTAGGTAACTTCCTAACTTCAATACTAGGTTTAAGCATGTGATACGTAATTATCCTTGGTAATTTCAAAAAGTACCAATAGGTTTGTTATATTTTTTAAGTAGCATAACTAACTAGTCTAGGGTCCCATGCATTTAGGATACACTTTCTGAGCTTGTGTGTTAGTGGCCAAAGTTAGCCATTCCTTATTAGCTAATACATCTTCACTATTAAATCTAAAGAGCTTGTTCTAAGTTATAGTGAAGATAGGGCATTTCAAGAGCTTGTTAGATTTAGCTAATTTTAAGGAACTGAGGGTTTAAGAGCTTTTTCAAACCTATAGGTTAGCATGTTGGTTAGAGCGCCTTTTACCTAAAATCATGGATCAATTGTTATAATAGAATTAAAATGATATTTTTTCCCATTTCTTTGTTATTGTTATTAGTTTATCGCATTTTCCGTTGTGCTTATTCTTTTTGTTATTTTTATTGCATCTTAGTGATGTTAGTTCTTTTTGCGTTCAAAGGTTTTCATTTTTTCTCTTGAAAACATTAGAAATTGCAGTACCCCCTAACTCCTTATGAATTCATCCCTAGCTCATCCAATTATATAGCAAGGTTTGTTAGGTTTATTATTTGATAGTCCATGAAAAAATATCAATGTGGTTATTTCCCTTCACTTCAAAGGATATGGCTAAAGCATGGTTGAATTCTCTCAACTAAGAGAATGTAACTACGTGGGAGAAACTAGCACAAGCATTTTTGGTCAAATATTTGGTATTGACCAAGACAACAAGGATCATAAATGAGATCACAAATTTTCACAACAAGAAGGTGAGGAGTCATTATATGAGGCATGGAAGAGATTCTAGTAGCTACAAAAGAGTTGTCCACATCAAAATCTACTAAAGGAACTCCTAATGCAAACTTTTTACGACAGAGTCAATCTATTTACAATTGGAACAATTGATGCAGAAGTTGGAGTATCATTGTTGAGAAAAACCATTGATGTAGCCTATATTCTTCAAAAGGAAATGGAAAACAATACTTGTTTATGGCCGAGTGAGAGAAGCAAGGAAGGATTCAAAGAGCCAAAGGTATGATTTAGACTGATTCATTGACGGCCCTTTAAGCATAAATTTTGGCTCTCACCAAGAGATTGAGTAACATAAAAGGAGTTTCCTCATCATCGGTGAAGGATATGCAACTTAGGTGTGAGCTATATGAGCAAGATCTCCATGTTGCTACCAATTGCTTCATGACTAAGACTAGTGGAGTAGAGCAAGTGAACTATATTAGAGGACAACAAAGAGGTAATAATCCTTATTTCAACACTTAAATTTTTCTTGTAGTACTAACAATGCAAATAGCAATGTGAGAGCACAAGATCCCCCTAGTTTATAACAAGATCGAATTAAATTGTTAGTGAATAAAATGGATAAGTTAATGGATGTTTTGGGATCCAAGTTCGCAACCCAAGAAGATGTACAAAAGAGAGTGGAGGTGAAATTTTACCAAATAGTGAAGAATCATGCATCATCCGTCCACAATTTTGATGTTTAAGCCCAAATTTCTAATGCCTTGTCTTCTAGAAGTGTGGAGAGCCTTTCAAGTAACCTCAAGGCTAATTCCAGAGAACAATTGAGGGCCAGAACACTTAGGAGTGTTAAGAAATTTAAAGAGCCAAGTGAGAAGGGTGAGAGTGTAAAAAGAAGTGCCAAGAAAAAGAGAAAGGTAAAGAATGAGTGGAAGAAAAGGAAGAAGTGAAAGAAGAGGAGAAGCCATATGTCCCTCCACTGCTATACAAACCAAAGATGTAACACCCCCTATATGGGACCTATAACCATCCATACATAAGACAATCCGCACATAAGTTAACCAATACATAATTACATTACAAACTCCATGATGCTTATATTGTCTTTTAATGGCAATAAAAATATATTTTTATGTTCATTTACATGATAATCCAAAAGAAAACATACAAGTTCCTTTAACCATTACATGTATAATAATATGTAACTAAAAACACATTTACAAAGTACATTTTCTTCTACTGGTTGGCCTTGGTTTCTGTAGATGTTTCATGTACTTCACTCTTATGATTTGGACCTACACAGATTAACACCCGTGCTAAGCTTGAAAGTTTAATGGGGAAACACTTAGTTTGGATGACCAGTCACAGCAGTCATCCGTCAAGTACATACATTCATGAACATCGCACAAATATAAATAAGAATGGCATAATTAATCAAATAACTAATATACATATGCTTCAATGCATGTATCAATAGAAATGCAAATGCCAATTCATATGATTCTTTATGTTATCATACTCTATTTCTTATTTATATATCTTTCCTTTATTTTATTTTCTGTGTTAAGCCTGCATATTTCCTATGGGTGTGGATAACGAGTGTTGTGAATATTCGAAGATATCAAACTGTAGATACCGAAGGTATCAGACTGTAGATACCCAAAGGTATCAAACTGTAGATACTCGAAGGTATCAAACTATGGACACCAATGGTGTCATACTGTAGCAGCTGCACTGTAACCCTATAGACATGCCTATCTATCCACATTCAAGATAATAGGGCAGGCATCATAACATTTCCTTTAGCTATTTGCAAATTTCACAATTCATATATTAATCACAATTCATATATCAACAAATCATATAAAATATATTCCATGTCATAAATAGTATATACGTTTGGAATGCATTATGCTCAATCTTTAAATTCCATTGTTCAATCACTCAATTTACACATGACAAGGCTAATTACATTTATGTTAAAGTGTTTGAAAGGTTTCATGCATATTCAAAAAGATTGGATGCATATTCAAAAAGATTGGACTAAACGAAATCAATACTATGGTTATGACAGACTCTCTTTTCATTCATACCGGTAATTATTCCTTAATATGCATATAGAAAAAGTAAGAACTAGATTTTGAGGTCTTCTAGACATTTTTTCCCCTCTATATTTAGGTTAGATATCATCAACAATAAGATAATTTGGAATTCTAAATCATGAGATATAAACAAAAGAGCACAAGCTATTCCAAAACAAGTGCAGTATCAGCTCACCTATTTTGACGTTAATTTCGAATGTCATAGACCCTGAATTAAATCAAAGTGTCTTTAAGAGATATTTACCCCTATGTCTTAGGTTTTATATGCAGCAAGAATCACACAATTTGTGGTTCTTTAGGATTCTTTATGTCTCAAACAAAGTGACTGACTCAAGAAAACCATGGACAGAATTCCACTACTCAATACTCTCTTAGTATATTCAAGCAGTTCTATCAAAAATAATGCCAAAATAACAACAAAGCACCATCTCTTAACAAGTCCATATAAACTAAGTGAAGTCCCAAACCTGAAAATTGAAAAATTGGGTTTTCTATTGCCTTTCCTTCCCTTCCTCTTTAGCTTTGCTTGATTCACCACCTTGATTTCCACCTATTCTTACATGAAAAAT
>JAOXYD010231830.1:0-17909 GCA_028565735.1 Pinacopodium congolense
ATTAAGATAATCGACTGGAGGGTTTTCATGGAGTGTCGGGCAGGTTGCCTAGTCCAATAGGACGGGGTCCTGTCAGCATGATTATCAGATGTGACTATCAAGATTAGCTCATACTTTCTTGTATAATATCATAATTAGATATTGTATGTCAGTGTAATACACACAAGAAAAGAATTCAATTCTCTTTATTATTCTCAATATTTTTTTGTTAATAATGTGTGCCAAAGTTTTGTAATATTCTCCAAAAAAACAAAAGAAAAGTTAAATTTCTATTTTAATTATATTTTTAAATATTTTAAAGTTCTAAAATTTTAAAAATGTTTAAATTAAAATTTAATATTTATAAAAATTTAAAATTAAAATTTAATCCTTAATATCATTAATATTTTTAATTATCACATAATATTTTTTAATTATTTTTAAAATGTTACACATTTTTCCTTTTTCTGTTCCGTTTTCTTCTCTTATTATTCTCTCATGTTGACATGTATGCTTATTCACTATTATAGTCATTGTTTTATTATAATTGGATTATGCTTTCTTTAATTATAATGTTCAAAACATGAGTATTATGTTGTTGTAATTGTTTACTAGGACTTGTTATGCATGACTTATTATGTAGAATTCTAATCTGATTAGAAAGAACTTAAAAGGGAAACTTCTTATTATATTAGAAACTAGAATTCAAATAGAATTTCTAGAGTCCTAATTATGGTATTCTAGTAAAGTCCCAATCAAGATAGAATGAATAGTTAGATTATTACCTTAATAAGAAGTATTAGCTCTCCAACTTAAGTAGTATTCTTATTTAGTGTTTTTTATTTGAAAAAGAATCCTTGTTACAATTGTAATTAGAGATGGTCATATTTTTCTATGTAGCCATATATAAAGGGTATGTTTCTATATGATAAAGGAAGTTTTCATGTGTGAAATTTGGGATTGGAGTTACATATTCTTGAAAGTCCTGACTAGTTTCTATCTTCCTTTTTTTTTCATTTAACTTCTAAACTTATCAAAAAAATTTCTTTCTTTATAGCATTGAAAAACTTTATGAACTTGGTTCTTAATTCTTTATAATCAACAAGTTAGTTCTTTTATAAATCTAATTTAGCTTTCTTAATGAGATTCAATCATGTTTATTGGATTTGTTCTTTGGTGGATTTACATTAGTTGGTATTAGAGTCTAGTTTTAAATCAGGTTTGGTTATTATTTTCTAGTTTTGGTTTTCTTATAGTTACGTTCATGAATTTGTTGTCAAGTTCAAAGGATGTTATTGGGTTTTAATAATTCATTCCCTAGAGATTCACAATAGATAAAAATTAAAATTGTTGTTAGGTTCTAAGGATTCATTCCTTTTGAGTTCACATTAGTTGCTATCTACACTTTGTCTTAAAATAAATTTATTTTTTATTTTCTGGTATTAGTTTTTTTTATCCTAGTTCATAAAACTTGTTTTTGGGTTCTAAGGATCTCATTTCTTATGGGTTCACTTTAGTTGTCACCTAGGATTTATTTCTAAAATAATCTTTATACATTCCTTTCTTTTAAAAAATGATACTTTTAAATTAGAACTTATGCAACCTATCTTTATTTTGTCCCTAGTTTTATTCTTATCTATATTTGTAAATTCACTTCTATTCACCTTATATATTGGCCTTGTAAGTCAAAGTGTCATTGATCCTAGAATACAATTTCAAATGAAGAATCAACATAACAGATAAGGAGGTTATTTATAATGGATTAGATGGTTAAAGTCTACTTAACTATAAGAAGATTATGAAGTATCTAAATCTCTTATTTGTTCTTATAGCTATAAAGAAAATATTTTCTTATCTAAAGTTCAAGATTTGAGGACAAAATTTTTTGAAGAGTAAGGGAAATGATTCAAGCATGATTAGCTAACCAAGGGACCAATCCACGTGCTTATTTAGATAATTATAAAAGCTAGAGTTTGCCAAGAGTTAGAAGCCAAAACCCATAAATTAATGACCAATTTTGTCTTTAATATTTATTCATTGTTATAGACTTTTTTTTATTATAATTGGCATATATTTTCCTTAAATGTAAATCTAAAATTATTGTTATTATATTTTTATAATTTTTTACTATTTTGTATATAGGTCAAGACTTGTTATATAGAATTCCAATTTGATTATGAAAGATCTTAAATGGGAAACTTCCCTTGTTAAATTAGGGATCTAATTTCAAATACGATTCCTAGAGTCCTAATTATAGTAATTATAATAAATTCCTAGTTAAGGTAGAATTAATAGTTAAATTATTACCTTAATAGGAATTATTAGCTTTTCAATTTAAGTAATATTCTTATTTAGGGTTTTTTATTAGAGAAAGAATCCTTGTTATATTTTTAATTCAGGATATTCATATTTTTTTTTGTACTCCTATATAAAAGGGACGTTTCTAAGCAATAAAGGAAGTTTTTTTTGCCATATTTTTTGGAGTTTAAAGAGCTTTTTATCTTGTTCAATAAATTTTAAGCTTATTAAAGAAGTTCTTTCTTTATAGTGTTTAAAAACTTTATGAACTTAGTTCTTGATTCATTATATTTAACAAGTTAGTTATTTTATAAATTTGATTTAGCTTTCATAGTGAGATTCAATTTTATTTTTAAGTTCTTTAGATTTTATTCCTAAGTAGGTTCACATCATTGTTTCCTTCATGTTGCTAATTGTAAATGGTTTGCTTTAGTAGAGTTGGTGAACCAAATAAACACTCCATTTCAATTAAATAAAAATAGAGCATTCCAAATATCTCTATCTCCTTCTCCACACCTTTTATAAACAAAATTTATGTCATCCATTGATTTGGAGATTCCCCCGTAACTCTAATCAAAATTGCAATGCATATAATGCTTGCTATGCCTTCCACTCACAATTTATGATGTTAGAGCAAATGCAAAGTTTAACATCAGCGAGAGAAATAAGAAAGGGCTAAATTAGACAAATTTGAGGCACAATAAGTAGTCCATCATACCTTACAATCTCAAACTTCTTTATTATGTATCATTTTCTAAAATGACATTCATTATTAATTCTATTTATTTATGCATTAGAGAAACCACCACATCATCCTAGTTAAGTTGCAGCGAACTGGCATTATCATTTAGAGAAATGATATAAATAAATTAAGGAAGAATTAATAATTGTATTTAGTGGAGTTCTACAACACATATCGTGGTCATCTTTGTGCTCAATTTCAAAACTAATAAACCAAGAACTGGATGATACATCTTGGTTAGCATCTTTATACAATATGGACTTGCATGAATAATTTGACTATTTCAATCAATTTTTACATGTGTCTACCAAATATACAATTCATAAAAGTATGATTTCCAAATTAATTAATTAGAATATTTTAAAGTATTTATCTTCTTTTTAAACATGCTGAAATATTATTGTATGATTTGAACTTAAATGTAAATGTTATGATTCAAATTAAAATTTTTGTCTAATATTCTCCTTATAAAGGGTGCCAATTGATTTATGTTTTAAATTAATCCTTATGTCAAAATATCTTATATACAAATAATATGGGTATAAAGTTGAATAGGTATCTATATCATAATTCATTATCGTGCATGTTACAAGATAGGGATATCATTTAAACCTTTTCCATTTTTAATCCTAAATTTTTTAAAATTATTAGTTATCTCGCTTAACTCTTAATATAATTATATAAGAAGAAAATTTGATACCACATGACATTGTTGAACTCAATTAGGATATCATTTCCTACTTCTACTTTCACTTGTAATCACTTGTGTAATTAAAAAATTATCTAGCATGAGGGGGTAATATTTTTCATTATGATTCCCAAGGATCACTCTTGTAAAGCAAGCAATGCACTTGAGAAACATATAAAAAATATTCTAGCCCCCATTGACTCCATTTTTCTTCATGACCCTTTATGATTCACTGAAAGGCTATATGTCACTTAAGAGAGGGTTGAATATGGTATGGTTAAAAATTTCAAAGTCTTTTTTTTGTAAATCAAAACTTTAAAAAATTTTAAAGTAATTTGAAGATATACTAATTTATTTCAATCAATATATCAATATAATTCAAATAAACTTGCAAAAAGTAAAGAAATTTAGAAAAGAAATGGCAATCCAATTTATAGTAGTTCAACGAACAAACTTCACCTAAACCCATTCTCTACAAACCTATTAAAAGTTTCACTGATCTTCTTCTTTTAATAAGATGAAGAGTGACTTCCTTACAACTAATCTTCCCTCATGAGTGAAGAGTAACCCTCTTACATTCAATCTTTCTATGCAGGTGAAAAAGAACCTGTAAAAGCTATCTTTCTTCACAGATGAAGAGAAACCCTTAAAAATAATCTTTCTATTTGGGTGAAGAGAAACCTTTGAAAAAAATTTGAAAATTAAAACTCTCAATTTAAAAAGATACAACCTAATATATCTTACTTAGACACCTTAAGAGTCTCCAATACAAAATGAATGAAATGTATGCATAAAAACCCAAATAAACTCGATACTCATAAATAACTCAATTCAAATTCACAAACCATTCACCTAAGTCCTACAACTTATTGTATACATTTAGATAACTTCTTATTTATCAAAAATATTCTACAACACCTATTTATAAACTTAGAGTACTAACTAGCCATTTTTAGTTGTTGGAATCCATTTATTAACAAAATCTTCTTATTAGAAGGTAATCATTGGAATGTTATTATGACTATTAATTGACCACTTAATCACACTGATCGATCAATGATGTATAATTTCAAATATATTGATCTACCATTCTCATGTATTAGTCTACCAATCCCTCTACAAAATACATATTAGTAGACCAGTTCCTTAAGAACTGGTTGACTAATCCTGCTAGAAACCATTTTTAAATACTTTAAAACTTTTTCTATGTTTACCAAACTTCCAAAAACATTTTCTTCATAACACTTATCTCAAGAAAACATTAAAAACTTTCCCAAAAACATTTTAGTGCATTAAGAGGATTTCTTTAAAATATTTTCTAATCTTTTCCAATGATTACGGATCATTATCACAATAAAAATAAATATGAATGAATATGTATAGCCTACACACTTAATCCATTAAAACAATCAGACAAGATTGAAACAAATTCATAGTTACAAAAATTATTACAAAACTTGTATAATGAGATTCCTAAATTTGCTCTTCATATCAATTTATTGTGGACTCCAATTTTCTCTCAAATATATCTTCCATATCAAAGAGCCTTAAAAAAAGATAGATCATTAGTAATAAATAAATAAATTATTTCCTCCCTTGGCATAACAGACTTAAGTTTCATAATATTCCTTTAGGGTATTGGATAACAAAAGTTTTAAGTTACATAACTAGCTTGGTTAGAAAGCCATTATACTTAAAAAATCAACTAGTAAAATGTAAAGGACAAATTCTGCCAGAGTATAAGTTAAAGTAGATTTATCAGTTACTTTGCTAGAAACTTACAACTTAGTAATTTATAATGAGGAAGATAAGAAGATCACAAAAATTATTAACATCTTTTGCAAATGAAAGCCTACAAATCAGAACACTTTGGAAAATAGAACTAGAAGCCTACAAATAAGAAGTTAAAGATTGGATTATACGAAGAGCTTATAAATGAAACTATAGAAGAAGGAAAAGTTTTTCAACGAAAATTAGTGAGCACTTCTATTGAGTTAGTAGTAAAGGAAATGATACCTTAAGAATGCAGTGCAGATAAGATTACCTATCAAAACATTAGAGCTAAAAAAGAGAAATTTAGCAATCAACAAGTTATAAACTTAGCAAATAAGAAGCATGTTAAATCACCTATTGAAAATGTAAAAGATACCATAATCCTAGTAAAATGGAACTCCACCTCCTGGTATCCCTAAATACCTTTTTATTGTTCATTTTATTGAGACTAATACTACCCTAGGAAATGAAACAAGTATGCTAGAAAATATGTTCTGTGATATTTTACTTGAGAGGATATTATGGATTTCATTAGGTAAGTGACAATAAAGTTTAAGATAGAAAACTAGGAATAAAGGAAAGAATTTGACTTCTTTATGATCTAATTATGTCCATATTATTTTGAAATGCTAAAGGTATTAATTATCATAGGAAACAATTATGATAAAATTTACATAAAACATGTAAGGCCTTCCATTGTAGTCTTATAAAAACCAAAATTAAATCACTTAGTATCATATTATCATAAATAGAATTTAATCCTTCATTTTCAAAAAAATATAACTCAATAAATAATATCCACTTTTGTAATAATGCCATAATCATCATCTTCTGTAATCTTGCTTGTATAACATGCTTCTTTTTTTATTTTTCAAATCAATTCATACACTTAAAAAAGCTAAATTACTCAGCCTCAATCTTAACTTCATTATCATCTATGTTTATGATTCT
Organism: Pinacopodium congolense; assembly: GCA_028565735.1. NCBI lineage: Eukaryota > Viridiplantae > Streptophyta > Magnoliopsida > Malpighiales > Erythroxylaceae > Pinacopodium > Pinacopodium congolense. The sequence goes on from JAOXYD010231830.1 coordinate 6,432, forward strand.
AATAATCTCAACCATAGAAAAAACCTTTAAAGAAACTTGGCCACCCTTAATTATAACTTTGCCTCATTTCTTTACATTGTCTTAGGTGATTTTAATACCATCCTACATCCTACAGTAATTACCAACCTAAGCATTGCTTATAGAATAGGAATACAAAACCTAAGGGACTATTTATCCAATTATAATCATATAAATCTCAAATGTTGTAGATCCCTCTACACTCAGTAATAAGAAAATAGAACTTACTTTGTAGCCAAAAAGTAGAAAGAGCTATCACCAATGTACTTCCTTGCCTAAATCCTTTGCACATTTTAAACTACCAAGTGTCCAAGATCATAGCCTTGTAAAGATATACCTATAAACTAGATTAAGCTAGAGAAACACTCTTTTTAAATTCATATAAATTTCTAACAAACAACCCAAAAATAGTTCAAATGGTTTAGACCACATCCAGAACTAGTACATCAATGTTTATAGTGGTTAAAATATTGAAAATGGTCAAGTATGCTCTCAAAACTCTCAATAAGGATGAGATTGGAGACTTAAACCTTAATGTTAACATCGTCGGTAACAAGCTTTCCTTTATTTAATCCCAAATCCTAGTAAATCATTCCTACCCATTATTAAGAGAAGAAGAGGAGAAAATAATACATGCCTATTATCAAGGCTTAGAGGCTCAAGAGTCCTTCTTCAAGCAATCATAAAGAATTACTCGACTAAAGGAGGGGGCAACACAAAGTTCTTCTATGATTCCCTTCTTGGCAATAGAAATAAGAAAAAAAAAATCCATTATAGATGCTAATAACCAAACAATCAACTCCATTGTAGAGATAAAAACACAATTCCTAAAATTTTTCCAAGAGACTCTTAAATTCCCTCTTTAATTACTCCTTTCTCTCCCTATATTTCTAGAAATGCATTTTTAGCTTTAATCCCTCTAAACCTCTAAGACTTGATGGCTTCGGTGCAAATGTTTTTAGAAGAATTTGGTCAATCATAGGGGATGATATCACTAAAACTATATTGGAGGTTTTTAACCCTGGTAGTTTTCTTAAGGAAGTTAATGCCACATTCATTTCACTCTTCCCTAAGAAACAAAATCCATTAAAATTTAGTAACTACAATGCAATATCTTGCTGTATCATAGTTTATAAATTCATTTTAAAGCTCCTTATAGACATGATTAAAAATTCCCTTTCGTCCTTCATATCTAAAAATCAAACTTCCTTAATTGGAGGAAGGAGAATAGGGGATAATCTCATTCTAGCTCAAGAAATCTTCAAGGATTATCACTTGAAATGGCCATAAAAGGGGTGTTTTCAAAATTGACCTAAAAAAGGTTTTTGATTCCATCTAATAGGACTTTATCCTTTTCACCCTAAATAATATGAGATTTCCTAAGCAATTTGTAAATTAGATTTTAGAATGCATCACTTCCCTTACATTCTTTATTCTTCTAAATAGGGAACTTACAAATTTCTTCAAAAGCAAGTATGACCTTAGGCAAGGAGACCCAGTGTCACCTTGTCTTTTTATCATTTGAATAAAGATCTCAAATCATTAACACTTTTAACAATTATAACTTCAATTATCACTAGAGATGTAATATAAATAAATTAACAACCTTGTATTTTTTTTGTCATGCAGATTCCACATCTGTACAAGCTATTTTCCAATCAATTTCGCTATTCTACCACCTCTTAGTTTCTTTGCATCAATCCATCTAAAAACTAAACCTTTGTTTTTATAACAAACAATGTATTGCCAAATCACATCGTTAATATTTTTGGTATGCTACTTGCTAAGCTTCTTATAAAATATCTTGGCATCCCTTTGTTCTCCTTAGAGTTAACAAAAAGAGACTGGCCCCTATTAAACAAAATTAAGAATAAAATCACATTATGGATCACAAACACCATCTTATATAGGCATGATTTATTTTATAAACCAAAAATTGTTTAGTTTTTATGTATGCCACTCATTACTTTTCCTATTAGTTACAATTGTCATAAAATATAGAAAAGAAAATTAGCAATTTATTTTGGTCAGTATAGTAGATATTCATAAAAAGTCAAAAGTGAGTTGGGAAGACATTGTAAACTAAAAATGGAGAGGTTTTAGGCATAACACACTTGAATTATTGAAACAAGGTATTTTTGGCCAAAAGTATTTGGTATTTATTTACTTGTACAAAATATCTACATGTTAAATGGATTCAGATTATAATAATCAAAGGGAATAGTTTATAGAGACTTAAACCTAAAAGAGGGTGTTCTTGGAGTTAGAGGAAACTCATCAAAGTAATTAGGGATGGAAATTCCACAAACTCTTGGCATGATCCATGGCAACCACTAGGCATTCTAAATAAAGTGTTTACCCCAATCCAAATATACAACAAAAGATTACTCACCAATGCTAAATTATTTACCACTATTTGCAATAACTCATGGAGTTGGCCTCAATCAAATTCTCCAAAAATTATAATTCTTAAAGAGTATACCATCCTTTCCTACCAAATTCCTTTAGGCCAGATGAGCTTAAATGGGTAGCATATCCTTCAAAAGCCTTTACCAATGCTTTAGCCTAGAAAAGTTTTAGATCACCATCACTAATCATTTCATAGTCCAAACTAGTTTGGTACAAGTAATCCATACCTAAACAAAGCTTTATAGTGTGGCTTGGCATCTAAAATAAGCTCTCATCTAGGGAAAAGATACTTTTTAACCACTCTCTAAACTCCTGCCCTCTTTACATATCAAACTGGGAAACCATTGATCAATTGTGTTACAATGGCCCCTTTTTATGAAAATTTGGACATAAAACATTTCTCTAACGTAGTCACCTATAACTTTTATTTCCAAAATCCAAAGGATTCTACAACTTTCAAGAATAAGAAGTGCAAATTCTATACTATTAAAAATTATTCTCTCTACATGTAGCTACATTATATGGTAGGAAGAAATAATATAATATTTAAAGATTTATCAACTATTTAGGAAAGCATTGTCTCTAAAATGTTCCAACTTATCAAAGAAATCTATTTCTATATAAAAAAAGGGGATATTTAACTTTGTATATTGAAGAATTAGAAATAATTGTAAACTATTATAATGTTAGTTTCTTTTTTACATGAATTAAAATTCAATAGAGGAGTTGATAAAAAATGGAGGCAAGGCTGACTAAAGAACCTATCAACATTGAAAGAAATAAATATTATCAAATGTTAGAACCTAGGTAAGAAGATACATGAATTAGAATAAATAATAGGAAAGAAAACAATCCAAATAGTAAGAAGGAAGAGTAAACGTAAATGAAAGCAAGATCATCAGAGGAAGGAATTCAAAAATTAGAGAATAAATAGGAGAAAACATAGAGCAAAACCAAAGTCACCAAGGAAGTATTATATCAACAACAGCCAAAGGGAAAGATTTAGGCTTAAATTCTAAAGTAATTTGGATCCTCCTAGCTAAGGAGAAATAAAGTGGAAAAACAAATCCAGTCAGTCATCAACTTAAAGAAAAATCCTCATGAATCATTCCCACACTCCATCCAATAACAAAGGAAAAGGAAAAAAAAGATATATAGCAACATTATAGCTCAGAGACTAGGCCATTTCTACTAACCAAAGGAGTAGGATTTTTCAAATAACTGAGGAACTCATATAAGATAGCAACAAGACTAACAATATAAAAGGAAGAAATGAAAAAACAATGAAGAACCAATCAGTAGCAAGTAGAAAGAAACCAAGTCCTACAAGGTACAAGAACACAAGGTGAAAATAACAAGTAAGATAAGAAAACCCTTAGTGTTCTATGGGGATGAAGACAAAATAGAAACTAATTTTATTGGTGAAACCACTAGTAGTAATAGATGAGTTTGAAAATCCAATCTACCTATAAGGTCACTCAATAACTCTTAGAAGTGATTTCTTAGTTATTAATGTACTTAGTTGTCTCATTGATCACCTAGATTCTCATCTTAGACTTAGTTAGGTCATTATAGTAGTTGTTGAGGGTTAAAGATCAAGTTTTCTTAAACATAACTAATCTGTACTATTTTGAACATAAATTATTTTCTTTATTAATATGAAAATTTTCTTTTACCAAAAACGAAAAGATCACTGATGATCAAAATGATAAATATGTTAACTAAAAATAATAGATTAGGAAAAAAGTAAGAGCACTAATGATACATTTATAAAGAGTGTATGAATTAGGTTTAAGTTTACTTAGTCCATCAATCTTCTTCAAGCTTATAGGCTTCAAAATCATGTAATGGGCCCATCCACATTAGGAAGTATAGTCTTAATTAAAAATTAATTAGACTATTTGATAAAGATTTGATCCAACTCTTCCAAGGATATTTAGATTCTAAAAGCAATTGTTAAAGAATTACTTATAAAAGGATGTTTGGTAATGTTGTTGGTTTTGGTTTTTGTGTTTTTTTATTTATGTTCTATTTTTTCAATTTTTTATTGTATTAGTGTGTTATTTTTTTAGGTTTATGTACTTTTGTTTCGATTTTTGTGTTTAAAAAAACAGAAAACCAAAACCAAAAAGGAAGCCATACCAAACATGCCCTAAGGTTGGTTTTTCATGAAATGTTTAGCAACCTTCTTTTACTAAATTGAACGTTATAATGCTTTATTGGGAACACCCTTGACCTTTAAGTAATTCATTTCATAGACCTTTGAAACCTAATAACTCTATCATGAATTTAATCTAAATTATTTGATTTCATCTATAGAAACTTATTGAAATCTTCTAATATTCCCAGCTAAGAAAATATCAAAATAACTAAGTTATCAACAGCTTAAGAAAGCATAATGAACATATACATAAGCAATTTAACTACTAATGTTACTAGAATAACTAAACCTCAAAGATCTTTTAGTCAATAACTATTCTAAGGGCCAAATTACTGAAATCCTAATGATGTGTGAACAAATTAGGAGATTGTTGTAGTAGAGCCAATAGAATCATGAAAAGTCACAAACTTGTACCCTATAACCATCATAAAAAAGGTCTTAATGCACACCCTTGCAATTAATTCCACCAAAACATGAAACAAATGGGAAATTTTAATTTAGGGAAATTATGAACTTATATGACACATTTGATGTTATATCATATGATATCAAATATGTAAACTATTATAGCAAGTTTATGAAACTACGTGGTGCATTTGATGCTATCAATTACAAAGCCTTATCATTTACTCCAACTAATGTCATGATTGTATTTCTAAACCATACTTTTAACTTTAATAGCTAACTTCCAATAGCTAACTAAAAATCTCATATAATATATTGTTAATAATAGATGTAGAATAAGAGATTCTACTAACTTGATATTAATAATAAAAAATATAGAAGAAATTTTAAGGGATTACTTTTAGTGATACAGGTTTAAAGTAACCTTAATCCCTATTTTTAATGTAAAAGTGGTAGCAAGAGCCTTCATAAATGGACTTAGGCCCTACCAAAAGTTTTTAAACTTGATGTACAAAACATGATGTTGAAATTTTGAGAAGGTGTTGATTAGGTAATATAAATACATAAACCTAGAAAATGCAAACATAATGTACAAATCCATATCAATAAGCATAATGAAAATAGGAAGACAAATATATATTTAATTAACAAAATTAAGAGGATGTGTGTAAATGATCAAAAAAGAAAAATAAAGTAAGGATGTATGAATAACTCCCCTAGATCAACACATCCCTTGATAATGTGGTGAATTATATCCTGGAAAATGATATGAGAAATCAAAAAGAATAGCTAACAACTAAAGGAGAAAAAAAGATTTATTTTCACTTCCATCGAGATATTAGACATGAAATTAAGGACTATAAAAATTTTGAAGGGTAGACATCAATTTAGCAAAATAAAGGAATGTTTAGTAGTTTCTTAAAGGAGAGCAATAGTAATGAATAAGCCAAAGAGGAATGAAGGAGGAGCCCTCTGCAAAGATCTAGTATTAGAGAACCCAATGAGGGGACTCAAAAGGTGATTCATATGAATATCTTGCCTGATTAAAGAGAATTAAATCTAAATAAAAGAAATGACCATGAAAGGAGAGCAACAATGAATTACCTAATTGTAATAAGTTCTATTATATAATGAAGGCCTCAGGGATCACCTTTTAGGAAATGAATGATATCTCCTTGATTCAGGCATACAAAGATACGATAGGTATAATCTTATTGATAGCCAATTTTTTTGTTAAGAAAATATTGGTGTATATAAGAAGCATCATCACCATCTTGTTTATAATGTGTTTAAAGAGATAAGCTTCACAAATGATACTTCATCCATGCTTAGTATTAGGGAAACCAAATATATACATAAATGAAAATATCTTCACCTATGTCAGTAAGGATAAAGTTAATGCAAATCAACTTTAACATATAATATCTTTAAAGTAAGGATGCGTTTTTTCTTACAATTTGTATTGATGCTCAAGACTTTATGAAGAAATATGATAAGTGCCAAAGGTACTCTAAACTACATCATTCACGTGTCTCTAAATAAATTATGGTATCAAACATCATCATTTTCAACTCTTAGGAAATGGATAATCTTTTACTATTTCCTATGTAATAAGATAATTTAAATTTATTTTTATTGTGGTTGATTATTTGATGAGATGGGTGTTTTCGAAAACACAATAAAGACTGTAGTTAAGGCCTTCTTAAGGAAAAACATCATGAACACATATAAAGTCCCACTAGAAATAATTGTAGATAATAGGACATACTTTAGTAGTGGGGTCTTTAAGGTTTTTTTTAAGTATTAGAAATGAAATTTCAATTCATATTCATTACGTGCATAAAGGCTAATGGATAGGCTGAGGTCATAAATAAAACAATACTACAAGGCCTAAAGGCTAAAGTCAAGGATGTTAAGGGAATTTAGGCTAAAGAGATTTATAATACATTATAGGTATATCGAACAATACAAAGAATAACTATTGTAGAAACACTATTTAACCTTACCTTTGAAGGCAAAGCCTTAAGTCTGAAGGTATAAAGGTGGCTCGTAGGGTGAATCAACTTAATGGTAGTGATATTATCACTAAGGACTACCTTTCATTCCTCCCTCTTTATAGAAGATGGAGCTACCAAGACTTTCTCCTTAGTTTTAGTGTAAATAAGGAAAAGGGTAAGTAGAATTGAATGTAAATTGGGAAAAGAGTGAGGGATAGTAAGTAAATTAAATCAAAATAAAATAATATCATTGTAATAAAAAGGAGTGAGATTGTCATATAGAAAAGAGGATGAACAAAAAGGACATATACAAAGAAAGAGAAGGGAGTTTATACAAGCTATGAGGATAACATGATGAAAAAAAATGAGATAGAGGGAGAGCATGAAATGGGAAAAAAAATAACAAAGATTAATTATTTAAAAAAGAAAATAACAATGACACTAAGTAGGAGTTTGAGAGAGAAAAAAGGATAGAGATAATCATAAAAAAAGATCATAGATGCAATATCCAAAAAAAAAATGAAAATACACATGAATAAAATTGTTGGACTAAATGAGGTTATACCATATGGATTGATGATAATGAAAAATGTTATTACTAATTTTTATTTGAGGTTATACCATATGGTTTGATGATAATAAAACATGTTTTTATTAATTTTTATTTTATCCTTGGTGATATTATCAAGATAATATTGAAATATCAAGTTTAACGTAGGGGTAAAATGAGCAATGGATCCAACTAAATCAAGTAAGCAATCAAAGGATAAAGAAAATAAGTACAGTGGAACACATTTGCAACTGAAGAAAGCTTCAAAAGATTTAAAGTAAAGAACCAAAAACAAGGAGGAAGCAATCACATCAGGATTTAAGTAAATCATTAGAATTATTCTTTTAACCTTATCTTGGTCATTTCAATGAAGTAGAGCTTAATCATTGCATGATCATTTTCATTTAGATAATCATAATCAAGAGAACATTCAGGAAAATTTTAAAGAAAACAGTTTTGATGCTGTAAAAATACTTAAGAAGCCTTTGAAATGGTTTGAGGTAAAAAATTTTTAAAGGAATGTGAATTGATCTTTGAAAGAAATTAAGAAGTTTTAAAAAACTTATTTAAGAAATTTTGGTCACTTAATATTAGTTTTTAGATAGGTTAGTTGGCCACTATACGTATATGGCCAACCAATCCATTTTAAAAGAAGAGGAAAACATGTAACTTGAGTTTGTCACCAAATTGATCTATATATTGGTCAACTAATCTTGGTAAAGGAACTTGTAAAGATGTCTAACTTGTTAATGTTTATATATGTTATATTGAACTTGAAAAAGAAGCTATTAACATTGTAAAGTAAGGATGCGTGTTGGTTTCAATAGATTTTGTTAGTCTTGAGATCGTATAGAACTTTATATTTCTCCGCTTACAATTATTAAGGTCAAGGAGGTATAAACATATACTTAGTTAATGAAGGTGAAGCAATAGATTCATTGAGTAGTGGACAAGAAATTGACATCAATAATGTAGTAGAATTCTTGAAAAAACTTTGCCGATAAGTAATAGTGACTTCAGGCTTTAATGGATACATCACTAATCATATCTAGGAGACCATCAGTGGACCACCACAAATGTGCAACATTCCTATAGGTTACAGAAATAACTAAAAAGAAGTCATAAAAGATGAGTCATCCCTTCTAACTTTAATTTTAGAATTATATTTTTAATATTTCATTTTGAATTTTTCTCAACTTTTTTCTCTTTTCTCATTTTCTTTGTATTTGCATCGAAAATTAATAAAAGTTTATACAAATAAAATTGACATAGAAAAGCATCATTAAAGCAAGGAAGAAAGATCAATGAAGTCACAAACAATTTAAAAGTAGCTACTAAGGTTCAAGCTCATGACATTTGCTTCCTAATCGTTAATTTTGTGTTAATTATGATGTGGCTCATATTTTGTGTTTTTATTTTATTTATTAGACTCAGTACATAAACCCATACCTTTTAATTGTTTAATAAAACTTGGCTTAGGCCTTAAGTTCACAAGAACATTAGCTTAAGTCTTGATTTTTGTTAAATTACATGTTCGAACACTAGTTCCTAAAAATATAATCTGAACCTTTAAATTAAAAAAATTAAAATAAATTTTGTTGCATGCCTCTTCTTTTATTATTTGTAGATGCGTTAAATTTCCTTTTACCATGTGATTGACTTACAAACTCTTTCAAATTTTAATGTCAAAGCTTTATGATGCAAATCTAGTTTTTTTTTCATTTTAAAATCCTAAAACTTAATCTAGGCATTCCATTTTAAATTTCAAGATCTATCATTCACTCTAAAGAATTTCCATTTTAATTTCAAGACCTATTATTCATTATAGGCATATTCATTTTAATTTTCAAACTTTAAAATGTAACAATAGGCATTTTTTCCATTTTAACACCCTAAAATCTATTGTAGGCATTTTAATTTTAATTTTAAGACTATGATTCATTTTGGGAGTTTTTGTTTTAGTTTCAAGCCTTAAGATATCCAACTATAGACATTTTATTTTATTTTAAACCCTATGATAGTACCTTTAAGGATTTTTGTTTTCATTTTGATCTTTATGATCGTACATCTCGTCATCCTTAATTTCAATTGAAGCTCTATGATAATACCTTTAGGCATCTTTATTTCTAGTTCAAACCTTAAAGTAGTACCTTTAGGCATTATTTTTTATTTTTTATTTTCATTTTAGGCCCTATGATAGTACCATTAAGGATCCTTATTTCCATTTCGAATTATATTACAAAGCCTTTAGTCATTCTTCTTCTTATTTCAAGCCTTATGATGACAAAAATCTATAATCTACATATATCAATTGTTTAAGTGTGATTGTCCTTAGGTTTTAAAAAACAAAATTATAGCCAAAATTTGAAAATAATAACATCTAACAATTATGGATCATATATGCAATTTAACCCTAGGTAGAAATTTACATGAGGAAGAAAAATGACAATTGGTTCTTCTATAATGCAAAAACCACTCATAGAGAGAGAGAGAGAGAGATAGAGAGAGAGAGAGAGAGAGAGAACTATGAGAAGATTATTATTAGTTTATTGTCGAAAAATATAACTATGACACATTAAAAGATGTAGTTGCAACACCAAAGCACATGGTTTTAGTTAAAAACATCCCTTAAATTTTAAATAAAGACATTCCCTAATTAACTTTGCTTTTTAGTCTAAATAAGCTAATTGAACTAAGTTACCTCAAATATCAAAATACTAAAGTTACTTTTTTATCTTCTATGTGTAGTGTTGAATCAAGAGAGGTTCCAACTAGGTTTTAATGATGATAAAACAATTTATAATACTAATGAGTTTATTATGATTATGTTTTTACAAGATCTGTTTGAAAAAAAAAAGTGTTTAAGAATTACAATTTGGGCCTTTAAAGCTTAAGTGGAATTTATAAAGAACCAAAAGTTAAAGAGAAGCCTCAAGATCAAGATAGTATTCTTAAATAGGTTATATCTTATAATTTTTACCATAATCTTATCTTGATCATATTAAAATATTTTATGGCTCAAAGTATACATGATGCATTCATATTTAGTTTTTATTCATTTAGGATTCATAATTAAGAGGGATTATATGGGGAAAGTTTTTAATAATCTTTTTGATACAGTAAAACTTTTTATAGTACTAGCTTTTAAGTGAGTATGTGTTGAATTTTGTGAAAAATAATTATTTGAATATGTTAGGGTATTTTTAAAGTGAGTATATGTTGAATTGTTTGAAAAGAAAGTATTTGAATAAGTTGGAATATGTTTCAACGTTAGTTGCATGTGATAGAATGCTTGATGTTTGAGAAAAACTAGTTTTTACGTAGACTGGTTGACTAATGTGCAGTTTTTGTAGGAATAGCTAACCAATGTGTTATTTTGGTAGGTACTGATTGACAAACGTATTTGAGTGGTTAACTAGTGGTGTAAGACATCAAATTCCAATGGCTAGTTCCAATAGGAAATTTTTAGTAAATGATTTTAATGTTTTCCAACAGTAACAAACAACTAGTAGGTTGATTTTCACTTATAAATAAGTATGATGAAGTGTGTGTTAAGCTGAATTAGAAGTAATCTAAGAAATCATTTGAGTGTTCTTTTAAGTGTTTTGGTGTTATTTAGTGTTTTTATGAGCCCTTTTAAACACTTTGGGTTGGTCATGTGAAAAATGTTAAAGCATATTTTTTGGATAGTATTATTATAGGATTAAAAGTGTAATGGTTACTCTTGTCCTATAAAAAAGAGAGTGATTATAAAAGAGCTAATTTTGAGCTATCGAAGAAGATAATCTTAGTGACATTTCTATTAAGGTGTTAAAGAGTAGATGTAGGTGTAGGTTGTATACTGAACTACTATAAAATTGGTTTACGCCTCTCTTCCCTTATCTCTTTATCTTGAGGTTGATTTAATTTAACTCATATTATAATAGTTTTATTATATT
>JAOXYD010231847.1:0-17907 GCA_028565735.1 Pinacopodium congolense
CAAACACTTAAACATTAGTCATAATAATGTTTTGTCATCATCAAAACACATGATTAGAACCTCCTTGGTTCAACAAACTTTGAGTACAATTGATGGTGAAATGGAGATCAAAATACAGAGGATTCAAGAGCAAGATTGGATTAAAATGATCAAGGATCCAAAAAATTCAATAGCTTTAACCATCAACTTGTCTATCACTATTTTTTTATTATCATTGTTGTTGTTTCCAAGAATATTTTGGAAATAATTTTGAAGTTGGATTTGGATTGTTATTAACCCTAAATGGTAGTATTTTTGAATTTGAATTTCATGATTTTTATGAAATACCTATATAATCAATTTACATTGGTTTTTTAATGTTTTATGAATGTGAATTCCATTCCAATTGCATGATATCATAAGTTTAAATTGACCAAAACATGTGTATGAATAGATAAACCATAAGTAATGCATTTTGCATGGACTCTTGGACCAAAGGCTTACATAAGATGTCTAAATTAGGTGTGAGGTTAATAAAAATAATAGGTTCCATATAACATAGTAATGCATTCGATTAATGATTTTAGATAGTATGATCAACCGCTTGATTTTTTTAATTCAAATAAGATTTTCATGTTTTGACCGTGACCTTGAAATTGAATTTAGGAAACCAAAAATTGAAGATAATTTGAAGAGTTTGTCAAATTAAGGTTAAGTAACGAATACCAACATATCTTAGGGGGATTAGTAATCTAGAACCTAACTTCAATGTTTTTGGTTAATTTATGTGAAATTTTGTTTAGATTTCCTTTCATTTCTTTTAGTTTACTTTTTTCAAACTCTCTAGTCAATCATCATTTCGATAGGCTAGATAATAGTAATTGGAATTTGTTAATAATTGTAATCCTCATGAATCAATCACCTGGACTCACATTAGCTTCATTATGTAGTGATATGGGCACTTACCTAATTATGTGTTTTGATATTGTTTATTGGGCATTCGTTGGTTTATACTTATTTAAAATTTAGGCATGTTTTATACACATCCAATTTTTGGCACCACTATTATGGACTAAATTGATTATTAATAGTTTCTACTCATTGTTAGCCTATCCATATTTGTTTTTTGTTTTTACTCATTTTTCTTTAAGTTTTTCCATTCTTTAATTTTCTGCACTTATATTTTTGGTTAAAATTTTTTTTCTCTTTTTGATCTTTCATTTTTCTTCTGCTTTTCAAGTTAGTTGTTTTGTTGTAAGACTAAGAGTCATCCTATATACTTATTTGAACTTGATCTTAAAGTGGAACATGCGTTTGAAAGAAATTTAAAGGAGAAGAATTCATAGAGCAGGGCAAAGCCTGAAGCTCAATAGACACAAATAAAAGACATAGATAGAGAGCTCAGACTAAAACCTCAGTTGAATATAAGGGATTCATCAAGACCCTCACTATAAGTCATAAAATCCAGTATTCATCGATTAAGGGTGGTTACTACTAGTTTCGAAATAAACCCTCAATTTGACTAAATGTTGCAAAATTATGTCCAATTTGATGAGCTACCAGAGAAGGGTACTAATGCCCATATAGCAATTTTTCTAAAGATTTTCACATTTAATTTAAATGACATTTCTAAGGTTATTGTAAGGCTAACACTCTTTCCATTCAAGTTAAGGAGATGAGGCAAATCTTGGAACAATTCTAACTCACTGAGTTTCATCACTCGCTAGAATTAACTAGAAGAAAAATTCCTTATCAAGTATTCCTCTCCCTATCATCTTGCTAAATGACATAATGAGTTTATTTCTTTTCAACCATGGGAGAAAAAAACATTCATAAGGCATTTGAGCACTAAGAGTTTTTGTTGAGGAAGTGCCTTGCACTATGACTTCAATTTAGGCACGTTAAGGTAGACCTTTCATTTAAGCAGAATGAATTTAGGCAGAATGAATTTTGTAGTAAAAAACTAATAGATGTAGCATCCGATGGCACTTCCACTTTTAAGACCATGAGCAACTCTAGGAGTTTATAAAGAACATTTCAATGAAATCTTAGTAGTGAAGTAATGCATGATAGATGTCTAAGCCTAGTAGAGGAGTGTATTGTGTGGATGATTTAGCCTCATTGTAGGACAATGTAGATGAACTTACAAAAAAGTTGGAAAACATGACAGTGGCATCTACGTTAGCCCCAGTATTGATGTGAAACTTTTATAGGGGAAAGCACTCTATCCACAATTGTCAATTTTTGTGAATTAAAGCCCAACTTAAGTAATTTGTATATGTGAGAAACTGAAAAAAAAAACCATACAGTAACAAGTACAATTATGATGACACAATTTTCATAACTTCTCATGCAGAGCAAAAGGCCAAATAAGATAAAACCACCTTTTAGGCTTCCAACAACAGTAATAACATAAACAACCTAGCCTAAAAGAGTTGCTTGTAAGTTCATCACCACTATGAATGCCTAATTTCAAAATATAGAAACCTCGATCAATAACTTGGAAAATCAAGTAGCACAACTTCATAAAAGTATTTTAGAGAGACCTCAAAGCACTTTACTTTATAAAATACAGAACAACTAAGAGAGGAATTGTAAGTATGAAAGGGTGATAGTTGGTGAGGTGGAAGAAATTAAGAGAAAGTTATAAGGAATTAAATAAAGAAGGACGCTAGGGAAGATAGAAAAGGAGTTGAAGAGGTTAAAACAAAGAAGGAGAAAGAGCTTAGAGTGTATAAATGCTAATAATCCTCTTGTTAAATCTCTTATACAGGAACAAAATTATGCAAACTTTGTACAAGATGCTTTTAATACCTTGAAGCTAAAGGAATCATTTAAGATGAGGCATAAAGGATGTGAAACAGTGGTCATTAATAAACTACGATAAAAAATAAAAGATCTAGGGAGTTATCTATCTTATGTATTACTGGTAGTTTGGAATTGCATGATGCCTTAGCTAATTCAGGGGCTATAATTCATCTTATGTCTCACAATTTGTTTCATGAATTGGGAGTGTAAGTCACAAAGCCTATTAGGATTAGCATAAAACTAGTGAATAGATTTGTTAAACACCTTAGAGTTACTGTTGATGAAGTATTAATGGAAGATGATAAGCTTATGTTCCCAATTGAATTAATGATGCTAGGTGCAGGGGATGAGGATGAGATCCCTTTATTTTTATGTAGAACTATTCTGATCACTTTAAAAATTTTGATTGATGTTTAAGAGAAGAAGCTAAAATGTAAAATTAATGATGAATCTATTACCATATCATATTTTGAAACTATTAAGGCACCTTCTCATGCAAAACAAAATTCTTCTTCATTTTGACATTCCTAATAATGGAACTTCCAGTGCCTTATAGAATAACACAAAACTTGAATCTTCTGAGTTTGATTTGATTATGATACCGAGCCTTGAGCATTATAAAAGAGAGAATAGATCAACTCTCAATCTAAAGGAGCTAGATTAATGAAGGAATGAAGATATGGATGATTCAAGGAGCTCTAAGGGAAGCAAACATAAGAAAAGGAGGGTTCCAACATAGAAAACAAACAACATATGAGCACACAGAGGTTGTCAGGCTTATGATGTTAAGTAAGTGTTTAATGGGAGCCAATACAACTTTTTTACATTTCATAGCACTTAATTTTATGTTGACTAAATTACTTTTTTATTCAATATCTCTCTTTATCTAATATTTTAGAAAAGCTTGTTCCTTAGAATTGTTTTTAGGTAATGGATAAGCAAGCTTAGGATTTTTTTTAGGTAATGGATAAGCAACCATTGATTATAGTTTTCTCTAAGTCCTCAGTCATGTGGAATGAACTCTAAGCCATTAAATTCTTGCCTATAAATTGGACTTAACATTCAGGGAGTCTTTCTCCTTCCTTTCAATAGATTATATGCTTTATTTACTTTCATGCTCCTAATTAAGGATAATATGGAATAATTTTTGGGGAAAGATGAACTTGGTAACCTATTTTTATTCCACAAACTTGATTTATTGTGATTCCAATAAAGATAAATTAAATACTTCATTTTAGAATGATTGAAATCATGAGTTAATTGTAAATTATGGTATTTAAATTCAATTAATGTTATTGATTTATTTAGACATTGATCAATTCATGAATGATTTCTAACCAAAAGAATTTTCTTTTTCTTGTTTTTTATTTTAAGTGAATTGTATGTGTTTTAGGCAATGGCGGTGTTTGATATCAAATTTATATTGCTAATGCATATAGATTGTCATGTGAATTTAAAATAAGCAGTAATTTAATGAAAATAATGTATGTGGTTGAATAAAGTGTGAAAAATGTTTGCTTTAATGGCTTTATATTGACATAAAGGTTAAAGCTTGTGAGTAGAGCTAGTAGCCATTTGCGATTGTGATCTTGCTAAGCAACTAGTGGTTTTCCTGGCCAAAATGTTAACTTTTTCAAAAAAAAGCTAGATGACATCTCAAACAAGCTAAAATGTTCTAACCAAGTTATGTGACTAGGGAACATTCATGATAAGGTGTTTGCCCTTGTGTCATGCGCGGCGAAACCTAAGCAATTATTCCAAGGTGTAATTTAAATTATGTTTTTATCTTGATTAAAGACATTCGTGACCAACCATGCATGATGATCTATATGAAACTACTTAAAACACTTAATATTACACATTGAGGGTGTCCTATTTACTGAAAATGTGGATGTGTATGATAACAATATTTCTGCCATGAAAGAATTGTGATATCTGAGCTAAATAAAAAACATGGATTGATATATGCTTTTAATTAGTTAACTTTTCACCCTTTATTGGTTTATTTATGACTAGATGTTAAAGTTATTACTTAAGGATAAGTAACAACTCAAGTGTGATGGTAAGTGATAGCATCAAAATTATACATCTTTTAATCACATTTTTATGACTATTATCTTGAGTTTAATGAAAAAAATCTATGTGATTTTTTTTACATATTTAGTTAATCCTTTGAATAAGATGTTTCTTACATTATTTCAATGAATTATTATATCTTTTAGGACTTTGTTTAGCTACTAGATGCACTTTTAGAGTTAAAAGAGATGTAGAATTAATGTAATGAGTAGAGCATCAAGTTAGGAAGATGCACATCAAATTTAATGAACTATGGAAAGTGCACCACGGAAAGACTAAGAGGAAAAACAATTTAGAGTAAGCCACAACCAGAACCATAGGCATGGCCTTACCTTTGGTTTCTGTACAAGAGATTTTAAAGGAAAGGTCATGGTTGTGGTTTGTGGTTGTGACTCTATTAGGCTCCCATGCATTTTAAACCTAATTAAGGATATTTTCTAAACACTTCTTGCCTCTTGAAACCTTTAAAGAGGAACCAACGACAAAGAAGAAGTCTTAAGGCATTTTAACACATTTGTTAGCAATATTGAAGTAGAAAGGTTGAAAAAAAAAACTAGTAAGATTATAGGTAAAAAAAATTGGAAAAACCATTTAAGATATCTCCTATCACCTTTACTTTACTTCGTTTAGGTATCTTGCTTAAAAGTTTTTCTTTTTTTTTTGTGCTAATCTAATTAATTTATTATCATTTATATTAATATTCATCCAAACAAACTTAATAATTATACATACATAATTTAACTTCGTTTTTGGTATCATAAGGATTATAAGGTATTATTATAGTTGAAGTAAAACAAATTGCAATTTTATTACAAATGAAACATAAGAAATTTTATGATCCAATTAAGATTATCCCTATTTAGCCATGAGGGTCAAAATGTAAATATAATTTCATTCCTTTTATTTTTAAAATGAAAAAAAATAAAAAGAATAAAATGGAGTCAACTACAAAGGAGGTTTGCTTATAAATCAATGATAAGAAAAAGAAGCCATATTCAATGGAAATTTGGTTACCGCATATTCCAAAACCTAAAGAAAAATACATCAATATCATAACTTTACACCACCATTACCCCTTAAAACTCTGTTGGAAAGAAAAGGGAAAAGTAATAATGGCCTCTTTTAAATCACATTCATGTTCAAAGAAAGAGCAATAAATGATTTAGAGCTCGTTAGCTCCAATTTCCTACATCTTTCTAAATACACTATGCCATACTTGAATATTACTAAACACACTACACTAGATCTGCATGAAATGTGAGTTGTAAAGTTGACTCACTCATTTAACTAGATTCAATCATCTTTAGTCTAATATAGGATAACCAGATTGATAACTAATAGTTTATCTTGAATGCTACTCTTTAATTCATTCATCAATCGGGGGTAAGTTCTATTCTTACCTTGAAATAATCTCATATTCCTCTCCTTCCGTAGGAAGTACAATAATGATGAGAAGGAAATTCTAAATTTAATTAAATAAGTTCTTACATTTATAACTGGATAACCCATTAATAATACCTAACCAATAATTTGATGTATATGAAAGATTATGAACCCTTATATCATAAGCGAAATGTAGGTGCCATGTTGACTCTGAAAGAAGATACGATTTATATGTTCATTATCCCTTATTATATAAGGAGCATGTAGGAGAGATGTTGACTATGTAATGATAACTGTGCTTAAATGACAATTCCTTAACGTTGATAGCCATAATATGAAGGAGATTCTTATTGAAGCTTTTTTAAACCATCCTAGTTTGCACAAAGGTTCTCTAGGAGCTTTCAGTCTCATTAACTCCCTACGAGATTAGCTAATGAATCCCTAAAAGAATGGACAAGGTAAGCTACTTTACCTTCCTTATTGTATAGACAGTAAAATGAAGGAGTCAGAATGAATAACTTATTCATCCAAATTCTAAATAATCTGAACATATATTTTTGATTGATCACTTGGTAAATAAATCTTGAAAGAACGTCCTACTTAGGAGTAAATAAGGAAGGGAATAAAGGGTTGTATTAACTTACTCCTCCTACCCAATTGAATAATTTTATAGGCCCTTTACTAATTAAAATACTATAGAATGCAATAGTAACACATTGGTTAAGCCAGTGTATGAATTTTGAAAGGAATCTAAAAGCATAAATTGAGTTGGTAATGAACAACTAGCCAATGGAATCATAAGCTTTTGAAATCAACTTTAATGGTACGACTTTTAAGTGAGAATTTCTTTTTATTACTCTTACAAAACTCTTGAGTAAGGAGAATATAATTGCTAATTTTCTATTCTTCTTTTTGATTATCATTACAAACGTTGGAGCACCCCTTTGTGCTCTTGACTAGTACCTTCTCTATAAATTTGTAAATGGTTTTACTGCATGAAATAAGCCTAGACACCATTAAAGTGCCTGGATTGAAAACTTTTAGCTTTAATGTTACGAAGGTATTGATTATTTCCTAGAGCATAACCCTATTATGAAAGAACTCCTTTATACTAACAATCACCTTTGTTTTCACCAATAGCCATCATTTATGGAAAAATAAGGCATTAGATACATCTGAACCTAACACCTTAATAAGGTGCAAGGAAAACAAAGTTTTTTGAATGTCTATGGCAGAGATTGGCAACTACTTATTGAGGAAAATCATGTCTATGATTTTGATAATAAAAAAATGTTGGATTACTAATGAATTTTTTTAGGAGTACATAAATAAAATTTTTGAATAACTTTCTATGGAAAAGATTATTAGCGGTTTGGAGTTAATGGTTCAAGCCTAGAGTTAATATCTAATTTTTTCGTACGTTGGACTATCTTGGAGATGATGTTTGAAGGTTTAATGTCTGTAATTGTATATCTCTAAATAATGGTCTAAGATTTATAGAAGTTACTTAAAGATGTATGTTTGCTAGTTTTAACAAAACTACAAATATGCAAACTGCAACTTACAGTATAATTGATATCAATCCAATAAGAATTGAATCAAGACACCTAACGATTTTAACTCACTTTGTTTAAGGTAAAAATAAGATGGTAGAAACTAAAAATTAAACTTAAATTAAAGCAACTTGAATGTAAATGATCATAGAAGAAATTCGAACAAAGAAGATACTCAATAATGGAGACTTAGGGTTGATCTATCCTTATTTACCTTCCTTTATCTTATCGATTTAATTGTGTTTGAGCCGAGATTTCCCAAAGTTTCATTACCCTCTATCAAGGTGTAACTAATTGTCCCTAATTGAAGTAAGATAGAATTAGCCTTGCAATATCTCGATCTACAAAACCTTTCCTAAGTACTCAACTGGATGTGAAGCAATCTTATAGGTAATTAATAAAATAGTTAAGATCTCTCTTCAACCACTTATTATCCTATTAATTGTAGGTCTGTTAAGTTAGTAATTCTCATTGTGCATCCTAACTTAAATAAATCAAAACAATATCTTGATTCGAAGTGATTATAAGGTTAACAATTAACACAAACAAGTATTCTTTAAATCAATAAGAATAAAGTTGGATAAACAATTCAAGAAGAATCCCAAAACGAGATTTAGCTGTCCATAATCATATTCAATCAAGTAATATTCGGATTAAACATCAAAAGGAAGGCAAAGGAGAAGAGAAAATTAATGGTGTATGCTGACACCTCCTTTTTAGGAAAATTGGGATATCACATGTTGAATCATAGGTCTCCTCTCCAAGATTGAGTTCTCCCTCTTTCTTCTCTTCAAAAAAACCTTATTTTTTGTCTTGTATCTCTCCTAGCGTAAAAATTGTTGCTACCAGGTTAATTCTCATGAACTTTTAGTCCTAAAAACTTATAAAACACATCCTCGCACATTTTGGCATGTCACCATGGCAAATCAACTTTTTTTAGGTTTCACCTTTGCTTGGTAGTTTTAGAATAACTTCGTCCATACACCTCCTTTTGACCTGAAATTTGATATGTAGGCTCCTAACATGTTGATCCATCTCTTTGTAAAAATTCATTGTAGTCCGAGCTCTATAAGGGAATATAATGTATGACTGAATTTGCAGTACGAAAATTGATGGTGATTTCGTGTCTCATTTGTAAACTACAATTCCAAGAAGCAAAGTGCATCAATCCATTCCTAAAAAAAGTTCATATTTTTCCCTCAAACACTAAAAAATATCAAAAACAATCAAACACATAAAAGATAATGAAAAGGAATGAAAAATTTTATACTAACTAAATTTGAAACCCATAAACAATACTTAAAACACCTAAAAACAACTTAGAAACATAGTACAAAAACACACTTATCAACTTCCTCACACTTAAACCTTTTTTTTGTCCTCTAGAAAATTAAGCACAAACATTACATTCCATCAATTCATTTTCAGAGAGACCAAGTGCATACAATCTTTTAAACCTCGGAACTTAAATATCAAGCTACGACACACATCATAATCTTTTCATCAGTACACATAAACAAAACTCAACTTATGATACTATTGATCAAAGGTAAGCATGAAACCAATACGGATTGTCCTCATGATATTCACTCATTTCACTCAAGTATTTAAGGGTTGGTGTTTCGCTCAAGGCTCCCTCCAAGAGATTACACTACCATAGACTTGCAAATTCACCAATTCTCCTCCACGTAGATTATATGCTAAACAGATCAAAAAGGCTTTTAATTAGGGTTGTAATGGTGCCAGGGTCAAGGTGAGTCATAAATGTATTTAGGAGTTCTTGACAAGCATTCATAAAATAATGAATGTACAATGGGACAATATAATATATTAAGAGAGAAGCATGTAAATAACTAACTAATCAACATTTATTATTGCTACTATCTTTGATTCTTTTATTTATTTTTTCTTTTTTTTCTTTTTTCCTTTAATTTGTTTTTTTTCTTTCTTTTTGTACAATAATATGAAAACGATGAACAACACAGTAAATAAATGCAATGTGCTACAAGAGTAGAAGTATTACTCAACTCATCTCAGAAGAAAAATGTAACTAAAATTCTAGTTAATCCACACTTTGTACTTTATTAAACTTGTGATAAGGTAGGCTAATGGGGTTTTTGGGTTTGTGATGTAGGATGTTTAACTCAAGAAATAACAAGGTTAAAGGCTCAAAAAGCGGTTGCAAGGGATAATAAATTAGGTGGGTCATTTAAGTCAAGGTTTTAAAAAGAAAGACAATCGTAATCCTTTCCATATAATATGCATCTAATAGTTTCAGGCCGGTTCAGAGAAAATTCTGAAGGTAATCATCTTAGTAGAGCATCACACACACAAAAAAAAAATGACTGACATTTAGTGATATTAGCTCAATGGCTCACATAGGTTTATATATGAAAATCCATGACAATTTCATGCATACCCTAATCACTCCAATATCAATTTCTGACCAAGTTTATGCAACCAACTACTTCAATCAATCAGTATGGATCACCTTCCACTCAAGCCACCTAATTCAACTTCATGGTATAACACACATAATAATGATTCAAGTGCAAAGAAATTGATATTCAAATTGCAAAACAAATGCAGTGACTACCTCCCCATAATTAAGGGACACATTATCCTCAATGCGTGAAGAGAACACTAAAGACAAAGAACAAAAAGATTAGGATAACAAAACAAAACAAGGCAACCAACTTTTGCAAACAAAACAAACAACAAATAAGTAGAGCGCAAGAAAGCTCATGGAGATTTCGGTGGGTCACAATCTTCAAAACCTATAAAATAAAGAAAAAAATTGAATATAAAGTTAAGCTTTAAAATGATCATAGCAAATAAATAAAATAAAAATAACTAAATAAATAAATTTGAAAAGAGAAAAAGAAATAAAAAATAGAATCGAAAAAGTAAAAAACTTAAATAAAAATAAGTCAAAAAAGAAACAAAGAAGAAAAATAACAATAATAGACTAAAAATAAAAAAAGAAATGAAAGTTCAAAAAATAATAAAAAACCAAAAAATATCTAGTTAAAAAAATTAAAATACAATAATCCCAATATATAAAAAATTGAAAAAAAATTTTGAAATTTTTTTGATTTTAAAAGAACTAAAAAAAATTTCATTTTTATAACAAAAAAAAATTAATATAAAATTTTTAGGAAAACCAAAGTCAAACCTCAATTGAACACATAAATAGAAAATTAAACTAAGTACAATAAAAAATAAAAAGTAAAAAAAAAGCTAATTTGGGGTCATTAACTTGACCCTTGGCATATCAACATTATCCATTGTCAAATGGATATTTAAGCCCTTCAGGAAGTATACTCAAACTGCGTGAGGAGCCTGTAATAACTTCCATCAAAATAAGCTCCCACTTAGCACGATGCTCCATTGCTTTGGGGGAGTGGAATCGAATTGCTTCATCGTTGAACTATAATGTCCACTCTCCTTTCTAAACATCACCTTTCTCCCAAAATGGTCTCTGTAGTGGTATAAGTGATAATTGTAATGGCTTGTCATCCTGCACGGCATCATCAGGCTTCAAATTGCTTGGCCCCAACTTGTTCTCCAATTAATACTATGCAAATCTTCCTTTTCTTCTTCCTTCTCTTGGCCAACCTCCTTTAGGCTTTCAACCTTCTCTATTATATCTTGTTCTTCCTTTCCCATGATAACTATGATGGCATGTAATTGCTCCCTTGGATTTACTTCAGTATTGATTGGTAGGCGACTAGCATTATTAGAAGACAAAGCATTAGGAAGATAACTTACTTAGACCTCCAAGTTATGGATGGATAAAGCATGATTCTTCATACTTTGGTTAAAATTTTCCTTCAACCAATCCAAATTCTCTTCGTTCCTTATTTGACCTACCTCCTAGCTTGGGAATTTGGAACTCAATTTATCTACGAACTTGTCCACTTTTATCTCCAAATACTCAAGTTGGTCTTCTTGAAAATAAAGAGGTACTTGGGCGCTCCCTTAGGAACTCAATTTATCTTTGAACTTGTCAATTTTTCTCTCTATGCTACTTGCCTAAGCATCAAGTCAATCTTGATGAAAATTGGGAGGTTATTATGCATATACTAGGCCACATGCATTGTTAGGATTCCATAAAACATTTGGGTGGTGTTGCCACCCCGAATTGAAAATATTGGAATAAAGATTACTACGTCTTTCCAGTTGGCCTAAATAATTGACTTGTTCTGTATCACTAGATCGGAATAAGAAGCATTCTACTATGTCCTTATTGTTTTACCCATAATACTCACATTGAATTTGCACAGTTCTAATAAAAAAGGAAGAAGTACCTTGTAAGATGTTTAAATGCTCGCTAAGGGATGAAAGTTATGCTTAAAGAGTTATCACCGTGTCAAATGGAAGTGTGGCTTTTATGCCTTGAATCCTTGTGTTACTAAGCTCGTTGGACCATCTCATACTCCTTCTATTCATACACCTGCAATCAAACAATAAAAATATAAAAAATTCCTTAAATCAAAAGAATCCAAATCGAGCAAGATGTTAAAATTGCTATCCCCAGCAACGATACCAAAAACTTGTTTGCTAGTTTTAACTACACTGCAAGTATACAGATCAAAACTTATAGTATAATTGATATTGATCCCATGAGGATTGAATCTAGGCACCTAGTTACTTGAACTTACTTTTTTAAAGGTAAAAATAAGATGGTAGAAACTGAAAATTAAACTTAAATTAAAGAAACTTAAATATAAATAATTGTAGAATAAAGTCGAACAAAGAAAATACTAAATAGTGGAGACTTAGGGGGGTTCTATCCTTATTTACCCTCCTTTATCTTATCAATTTAATTGTGTTTAACCCAATATATCCTAATGTTTCATTACCATATCTGAAGGTCTAACTAATTGTGCCTAATTAAAATAATAAAGGATTAGCCTTGCAATCTCTCGATCTATAAAACCTTTACTAAATACTCAACTAGATGTGAAGTAATCATATAGGTAATTAATAAAATAGTTAGCACTTATTAATTGGTTAATTTCAGGTCCACTAAGTTACCACGTCTCGTTGTGCATCCTAACTGAAATAAATAAAAACAATCCCTCGATTTGAAGTGAATATAAGCTTAACAATCAATACAAACAACTATGCCTTAAATTAATAGAATAAAGTTGGATAAACAATGCAAGAACAATCCCTAAGCTAGATTTAGCTATCCATAATCATCTTCAAACAATTAATTTCTCGATTCAACATTAAAAGGAAGGCAAAGGGGAAGAGAAAACTAATGGTGTATGCTGACACCACTTTTTTAGGAAAATCGGGATAATACTTGTTGAATCTTCGACCTACTCTCAATGATTGAGTTCTCCCTCTTTCTTGTCTCAACAAAAACCTTATTTTCTGTATTGTGTCTCTCCTAAGGTAAGAATTTTTTTATGATAGGTTAAATTTCATGACTTTTTAATCCCAAAAAATAATAGAACACGTCCACACATGTTTTGTTGCGTCACCCGGGCATATAAGCTTTTTCTAGCTTTAACCTTTGCTCGGTGTTTTTACTATACCTTCTTCCAGAGACTAATTTTAGACCTGAAATTTGATATGTAGGCTCTACACAAAGGTTTCTATTGAATTGTAAATTTCATTGCAATCCATGCTCTATACGGGAATATAAAGTATCATTAAACTTGCAGTACGAAAACTGATGTTGATTTTGGGTCTCATTCATAACCTACAATTTCTAGCATCAAAGTGCATCAATATATTTCTCAAATAAGTTTATATTTTTCCCTAAAACACTAAAAAATACCAAAAACAATCAAACGCCTAAAACATAATGAGAAGGGATGTAAAATTTCATACTAACTAAGTTTGAAACACACAAACAATACTTAAAATACCTAAAAATAACTTAGAAACTTAGTACGAAAAACACACTTATCAATGAACAATTGTTTCTTAAATAGCAATTCAAAAGAGGATTAAGGAATCAAAATGATAAAAAAAGCATCAATGGACCCAGTAAACCTTAAAATTACCTAGTTGTTAACTAAATGATTGAAATACATTGGTCAATTGAATGATGTGGTAAACTAAATAACGAAATCATGTTTTGGTTCATGAGGTTAGTTAATTGAAACCATAATATAAAAATCACAAGAATGACTCACTAAGGGTCATATTATATTCGAGAATGTAGGGAGAGATACTAGCAGCAACTAGTAAGGCCAAAATATATTAGAAAAGGAATCCTAATTCTAAGGAAGTTGTAGGAATACAATTGTTTGAGAGACCAAAACATGAAAGGACTAGTGTGTGACTTATTGACAAAGAGCTTAAGATTTATTTGTAAGCACTTTATATATGGTGGTTTTAACTTAAAGTTGTAATGTCTATCAAAAACATAGAAATGTGAATTGTGATTCCTCCTCACTATAAAAAAGAAGATTATGTAAGTCAAAACTTTTCTTTATGAAGGGAAATTGTTTAATATATTAATTTTTACTAGGAAGTAAGATCGTTTCTCTTGTCCTGTTGAAATAGTCAATGATATTCCCAATAAGATGTTATGAAGGATATGTAGGTAAAGGAATACTAAACCATGGCAAATAGTTTATGCAATATTTTATCTTCTACGTATAATTTACTTTATTACTTGCATGAATTTGATTATGATTAAATATACCTTAATTATGTAAACCTATAAGTTATAATGTAGATTTTTCAAATTATGCATAAATTTAGGGGACTCATATTTTTACATGTTTTCTCAAGGCTAAATTACTTTATAGTCACCAATTTAACTTGCTCTTTCAGGCTTATAAGTTCTTTTATTGCAAGACTATTATGAAAATTTTCCTCAAGATTGAATGGGTTTAATTTAAAGGGACAAGAGGAAAATGGACTTTATTTATTATTAAGAAGATATGTTACGATAAAATTATGATCATGGTATTTAGTTATAAGAATGATTATGTGGAAAATGTTAAGAGATTCATGTATATTAATAGCTGACATTTTCTTATTTTATTTTATACTTAAGATATATGTATATTTTATAAACATGAATGTTGTCAATGTCTCAATTTAGGGTAAATGGGAAAAGTGAGCTTAGTAATGTGCCAATATACTATCTTTCATATGGAATATTTTTCCTCATTTCATTAAGTTTGTTAATGTTATTAAGGGACATAATAACACTTACACTAACAATAAATTTATGAAAAGGTTACTTAAGAACTCACATAATGTTTGGAAAGAAAACTAGACCATGATTCAAAATGTAAAATTTCTTAACAAGTTGCCATTAGAGGTACTCATGGGATCACATAAAAAAATGCAACTAAAATTAAATAAGTAGATGAAGTAACTTCAAAGAAAAATATTAGAAGGAGAATGCAGTAATGAGGATGAGAACTTGGAAAATGAAAGTATAAAGATAAAATTACTCTCACCATTAAAAATATTTAAGAAGTTATTGAATAAAAAGAAAATTTCAAGAATATAAGACTCTAAGGATGGTAAGTAAAATTACAAAATAAAAATTTACATTAATTGTTATGAATTAGAAAGACAGGGAACATAATGTCTCAATTTTCTCTTCCCAAAGAAGTAAAGAGTTCAAAAAGGGAACTGATATAGCATTTAGGGATAATACACGAGAAATAAAAAGTGAAGGATAAAAAATAAGGTGGCTTACATGTGCATCATGTTATAATGATGATGACATACCCTCCTAATCAAACTCATATAATGGTGATAGTGAAAATGAAATTATATTTAAGAGTTTGCTAATATTGTAGAAGCTATAATTATAAAATAAAACTTGTCACATTTGTGTCAAAGTTTTAAAAACTTTGAGATGCATATGTGAAGGTCAATGAATGATTAAAATAATGCATATCATAAAAGCATCTAGATTGTGACTGATAGGGGTCAAATTGATATGATTTTCATGGTTGATTTTGTGAATTATGACCCCTAATTCAGTGGTTAATTGTTTAATTGATGCCCTATAAAGTTTGATTTGCATAATGGAGCTTAATGATGAAAATTGGAGCAAAAACATCAAAGAACACCTCTTATTGTTGACCATTAACGTCCCCCAGGAGAGGGTGCCATTGCTGAAGAATAGGGGGCCATTTAGCTATCCAGAAGTTGAGCTATAACGGCACCATGAGAGGGTGCCGTTGTAGGGTGGCAAAGTTTCGTTGTACTCCAAGTCAACAATTTCAGCTTGGTATCTTGCAGATTTCAAACTTGGTGTGATATTCATTAATTCCCTTGTCTTCTGGCATTTGAGGGGTGATCTTCCAGAGTCTGCATAGAGCCAAAACAACAAGATAACATACAGACATTAGCTAGGAATTAGATCAACTTAGTGAGAGAGGCTCTAGCTTCTCTCTTCATTTTCTTCTTTGAACACTTAAGCTTTAAACATTTAGATTTTGAGTTTTTGATTGTATTGTTTAGTTCTGTAAATTGAAGATTACAACTAAGACCGATATCTAAGTTTCTAAATCATCATAGGGGGTTTTCTAACTAAGACTGTCCATTCTATTCTCTTGTTTTTCGGATTAAATCAAAGACTAAGTTCTTATGTGTATATCTTTGCATAAGCTTTGATTTTCTTGCTAGATCTTGTTGATTCAGAGCTGCTATGGTGTCCAAATCATCTTAAGGGTTCAAGGCTTGTCCATACAGATTCTCAACACGTCTTGTAACTTCTACTTTATTTATTTCAGCTCACTTTTATAGATCTAGTTATATTATATGTTGTAAAGTTTATCTTCGGATCCCTATTTCTTTATTTCTACTACTGGAGAGTACCTCGGACTGACTAGGAATTCGAGGGGGTATATTACTACTACTTTGGAGGCCAGAGAGCGGATTATTGTGGGGATGATCAGTAAAAATGTTGGTACCCGAGCCAATGGGCTAAACAAAATGAGGTATGTGGATATATACCTCTTATATAGGATGGTGCATGGATTGGGGATTATTCCTGGGATACCGCTTACTGGTTTTATTATTTTGTCCATGAGGGATGTCGTGAAGTTGAAGAGAGTCAGCAAGAATTTTTTTTTCGCCTGTTTGCTTACTCGGATATTTAGGGATGCTGGTGTCCCTCTAGATGATGTTGATTTATAGGACTATACAGATAGGAAGTCATCAAAGCCAGTGTATTGAAGCTTTGGCATTTTGTTTATCTAGGAGGCGTTCGGTGTTGACTGAGAGAGGGTGAGCGCCCACATGAGGATCCTATGTAGCCCGACATTCCTGATGCGATGGGCGAGGCTTCTTCAAAGGCCACACCTAGTGTGATTCCACCTCGCCCACCTTCGCCTGTAGCTACTTCAACTCCACCTTCTTCACCAACCTCGGATGATCCTCAAGTTGCTATGATGTAGTATCTGATCTCTATGGAGGGTTGGATCTTTTCTAAGCTCTCAGAGGTTTGTTCGAAGATATAGGCATTTCGCTAGGATGTTACTCGTCAGCTTGATGGTCTTTAGCATCAGGTTGATGACTTGATTGCTTGGGTGAGGAGCTTCGACAATTTTTAGAGATCCTGGGATAGCGATGATCCGGTGATAAGGGTCAAATTTATATGATTTTTATGGGTATTTTGTTAAATTATGACGCCTATTTCAGTGTTTAAAAGTTTAATTGATGCCCTATAATTTTTTATTTGCATATTGGAGCTTAATGATCAAGATTGGAGAAAAAACATCAAGAAATACTCTTGTTGATGCCTATAAAAGGCACCCTGTGAGGGTGTTGTTGTTGAAAAATGGGGGGCCATTGTTGGTGTCCAGCAGTCGAGATACAACGGCTCCCTGTGAGGGTGCTGTTGTAAGCAAAAAGGGTGCCGTTGTACTCCAAGTCAGCAAGGCAGCCCCACATCCTCCAGATTTCAAACATGGCGTGACCTCCATTATGCCTCTTGTCTCCTGGCATGTGAGATGGTCTCATAGAGCTTGCATAGAGCCAAGAAAATACAGATAACTCGGACACAATCAAGAGACTTTAGATCAAATTAGTGGGAGAAGCTCTAGCTTCTCTCTTCTTTTTCTTCTTAGATAGATTAGGCTTCAAACACTTGTAATTCGAGTTTTAGAGT